>JABMCL010002744.1:0-80000 GCA_018857735.1 Alviniconcha marisindica
TTATTCTGACCTCCTTTTGGCTATAGAGAGAGAACCCTTGCTGGATCTGGAGTCTCAGCAGAGGTTGAAAACCTCTTTCTTCATCCGTATAGTGTTCAGCTTCAACAGTTTGAAGACTCTGACACCTTTGCTACGTGCTGGGTTATTTGGGTGTTTCCGTAATCCGCCGAACCCTGAAATGAACTACAGGATCTTTAACGTGCGTATGTGGTCTTCAGTTCAATGTTGCTTTCCGTCGACAGTGACCATAAGGACTATTAGGGACGGGGAGCCAAGGGACACCTCGACTTTCACACAGTTCCTGAGCTCATGACTGGTCTTTCTTCTTTCTTTCATGCTGCTTTACGTCCACAGAAATAATAAGGCTTATCAGGGACGGGGAGCCCAGGACGGCCACCTCGACTTTCACACAGCTCCTGAACTCTGACCACGCGTGAGCTCTGTAGTCTTCTTTTTAAGTCAATAAACATGGTGCTTAACGTCCACAGAAACCATAAGGCTTATTAGGGACGGGCCGTCTTCTTTTCACGTGCGTAATATAATTTATACACATACGGGTGACCTAGGTTTACAGTCTCATCCAAAGGACTTGTGTACAGTCTGCCCTGAATTGGACTCCACAGACATCTCGGGGTGGCAGCGAGGCTAGTACGTAGCTAGTACGCGTTTCACTCCCCCCCCCCCCCCTTCCGTTTGAGTGCTACTTTACGTCCTCAGAAACCATCAGGCTTATCAGGCTTATCAGGGACGGCCACCTCGACTTTCACACAGCTCCTGAGCTCTGATCAGGCGTTGGTTGAGTGTTGCTTTACGTCCACAGAAACCATAGGTTTATTAGGGACGGGAGCCCAGGACGGCCACCTCCACTTTCACACATGATGATGATGAAATGATGCTTTATGTCCTCAGATGTCAGTTGACATATTAGGGACAAGTTGTGACCAACGCCGAAGCACGGTGCAATAAATCTTTACGTCCACGGAAACCAGAAGGCTCGTTAGGACGGACAGTCCAGGACGTCCACCTCGACTCTCACACAGCTCCTGAACCATGACTTTCACACAGCTCCTGAGCAGTTCTTTATAAGGACGTTCAAGTTCATTGTTGCTTTACGTCCACAGAGACCCAGCTCCTGGCGGAGCTACGAACATTGTCTTTGTGACTCTGTTCTGCATAGGCAGTTGGGACAGCAATTGCGTGGTGCGATGGTCGCTGCGCAATGCCGGACGGACACTGCCTTAACATCCCGTTGTTCTGGCGGCGGTCCACGGCAGCCTTGGTCTTCCGGGTTGGCGCCTGTTTCGAGGTCTCACTCTTCTGTCCCACCTTTCCCACTCGTCCCCATCCCTATAGGCCTTCTCGCAGCAAAAAAACTCAAGGACGGCCACCTCGACTTTCACACAGCTCCTGAGCTCTGACCAGGCGTGATGATGTGGGGTTTAATGTCTCAGATGTCGGGCTGACCTAGTAAGGACAAAGATGTCCCTGACCAGGCTCAATCGTGTTGAAGTTTATGGCTTTCAGGAGGATGAGCGCCCTCGCTCTGCGCCACCGACTCACCTTGATTTCCGCACCCGCGAGGTACGCGCCCCCCAGCGGGGTAGTACTTAACCACGGTAAACCGCGGGGTGTGCTGATTTATCAGAGAGTAAGCGACAGTATAGGCCGTGAGTGTTTGACTCTGTCGCTGCCACTCCCGTGACAGATGTGGCTTTAAAGAGGGAGCGAGCACGAGAGGGTTGCGGCAGGTGTAGCCATTGTACCGGGTGTCCTTTTGCCGGGTCGGAGAGCTGGCGCTCGATCCGCTGACGACGGAGAGTTCGTTCGTTGGACTCGTTTCATATGACAGGTACTGGTGGGAACCGAGATCCCTGGACTTGGGGGGGGGGAGAGAGAGAGGGAGGGAGGGAGGGAGGGAGGGAGGGAGGGAGAGAGAGAGAGAGAGAGAGAGAGAGAGAGAGAGAGAGAGAGAGAGAGAGACTTCGAAAATTTTATTTTGCAAGGATTGTAGTTTAGGTTCAGTCAAAAACCGGTCTAACAACTAGTCCTTGCTAAGCTACTAATGAACAGATATCAAATTACAGGCATTATTTATATACATATAGGCATGAATGAGTGAGTGAACGTTATACATGAGAATTTCCACACAAAACATAGCGTGCTCACAGCGCCAGATGAACACATGCCATACGTACATCATTCAGTTACATATTATGAGCATACGATGAGCATATTGTGAACAAATGAAGCAGCAGAACGTCTGATCAGTTCATATGACTAGTATCGGGGGTGGGGGGGGGGGAGAGAGGTGTGTGTGTGTGTGTGTGTGTGTGTGTGTGTGAGAGAGAGAGAGAGAGAGAGAGAGAGAGAGAGAGAGAGAGAGAGAGAGAGAGAGAGAGAGAGAGAGCTTTGCTAGCCTATACCTGCCTATCGCAGCACTGTCACAACCAGAATGGGTCCGCTTAGGTTTGTTTGAACTCCACGTTTCCTTTCATTTTATCTCGATGAGCTGTAATGCTGACGTACAAGTTCCAAGACAGGCCCATGAAAACACTGACAACACTCAAGCAGATGCCTCCAGGCCTTCGTAACGATAATCAAGCCACATCCTACTGTAGAAGACACACGATGAGCAGAAAGAAAAGGAAGAAGACGATGACCAAAAAGAGCACAAGAAGCAGGGAATAAACAAAACAAAACAAAACCAACCAGAACAACAGCAGAACTCTGTGCGTGTTTGGCACGGATTTATTATTACTATTATTACTATTATGTTCCACAGTCACTGACCCAAGGCGCAGGTAACAACTGCACACACAAAATCTAACCCCAAACTCACAGCTCTGGCGGAACCTAGAGTACACAGTGGCGCTTTCAGTAAACGAATGTCTCGTTAGTTATTTCGGCTGCCTCTGTTTAGATCTCGCCGCGTTGACCCGCCGACAGTGAAAAAGTCGCTGCGATAAATTTTTAGTGTTGAACAGGTGAACGTCAGTGTCAAGGTGTCATTTGGGAAGTTAATCAAAAATAAATCGTTTCCTGTCCGAGTTTAAATGACCTTGTTTACGCTCACCTTAGTAGTCGTGCGCGGTTATTCTCTGAGGCGTCAGTCAACCACGGTTGCATAACTGTAAGTGACCAAGAAACTAGTTTAAATATTTCTGGAATGTCGCCTTTGTCCCCGATCATGTCGTTGCAGTGGCCTCTTTGGGCTTTCCCGGCTTCTCCGGCAACGACGATGTTCAGTCAGAGAGAGAGAGAGACAGAGACAGAGGGAAGGAGGGAGAGAGGGATGGAGGGAGGAAGAGGAGAGAGAGGGAGAGAGGGAGGGACGGAGAGAGAGAGAGAGAAGAGAGGGAGGGAAGGAGGGAGGGAGGGAGAGAGAGGGAGGGAGGGAGGGAGACAGCGACAGAGAGAGACAGACGCAGAGAGACAGACAGAGAGACAGATATTTGGGGTTGCTTGTGGTCGGACGGACAATTCAATAACTGACAAATCTATTCGGTTAGGATCTCTCTCTCTCTCTCTCTCTCTCTCTCTCTCTCTCTCTCTCTCTCTCTCTCTCTCTCTCTCTCTCTCTCTCTCTCTCTCTCTCTCTCTGTGCAATAATGCCGTTGGAAAGGGGTTGGTTTGAGAGAGGAGGGTGGAGAGGTTGGGTGAAAGAGGGTGGGCGGAATCCCATGACAGTGAACAAATACGTCTACTTTCCCGTCCACCAAACGAACCACAGGACTGATTAGTGTCTTTTTAACGCCCTTTCAACTGCTAGTGACCTACGCAGTTGAAACGGCGTCAAAGAAACAGTGCTTCCCTAAAAGTTGAAGACTTCGGAAAAGACTTCAGAAAAAAAGCGGAGGTGACTGTGGAACTGGTGGAAGCAACAGGCGCAGAATGAGGATTTATGGGAGTCTCGTACCGAAACCTTGAGTCATTCGATTCTCCGGCCATTTCTGGCCCGACAGACAGACGGATTGGTCTGCGAGGAAAAGAATAAGGACGCGCCACCAGCGCCCATTCCCACAAGACCGTCAGTCCCAAATCTGTCCATTGCAATTTTCCCCATCTGTGCCTAAGCCATTATTTCCCGCCCCCCATTAGCTGGCTGCAGAGGAGGCGCTGGCGATGGTGTGACCATCGGTGTGTGGGAAGAGTGGGAACCAAATTGCTGCGACAGTGACAACAGGATGCAGCCAGTCACTCCGGCAACTTTGTGGTCAAGGTCACCTTTGCACGCACGTTACAAGTGTCTATGATCGCAAGATGACAACCATTGTTCGCAGTAGTTAAATAGCCCCCCCCCCCCCCCCCCCCCCCACCACCACCACCACCACCACCACTCCCCCGACCAAAACAACTGATAAATAAATAAATATAATTAAAAACAACAACATTACTACGGATAAAGTAAACATGCGAATACTTTTTAATAGCCCACTAGCGTCTGTGAGTGAGTATGAGTGTGAGAGTGAGTGTGTGTGTGCAAAAGGTTCTGATCATCTCGCCATGTCGTCTGGATGGATGATATAAATAAATCCCCCACCTCCCCAAGCTGACGCCATGTGTAAAGAATTTGAAACAACTCAAATTATGGAGAAGGGCTTGTCTGTCTGTTTCTCAGTCTCTGTCTGTCTGCCCCCCCCCCCCAACCCCTTGTGTGTGTGTGTGTGTGTGTGTGTGTGTGTGTGTGTGTGTGTGTGGGGTGTGTATGCATATGGGAGGTTTGTGTGTGTGTATCGTGTGCATGAGTGTGTGTGTGTGTGGCTGCGCGTGCGTGCGTGCGTGTGTGTGCGTGCGTGCGTGCGTGCGTGCGTGTGTATGTTTGTGTGTGTGTGCGTGCGTGCGTGCGTGCGAGTATGTGTGTGGTTGTGTGTGTGTGTGTGTGTGTGTGTGTGTGTGTGTGTGTGTGTGTGTGAGAGATGAGAGAGAGAGAGAGGAGAGAGGAGAGAGAGAGAGAGAGAGAGAGAGAGAGAGAGAGAGAGAGAGAGAGAGTACTGCGTGCGTGCGTGTATGCGTGCACGCATGCATCCCCGTGTATGCATAATATTTCAGAAGGGGGAAGTAGAACAATCCAAGTTTAAGCAGACATCGAGCTACATTTCGTCACGTCGGCAAAAGCGTGTTTCCGGGGGAATTCCGCCGGAGCACTGCGCCCGAGCGACAAGTCAACAATGCCATCAATTACAAAACAATGTATCTCCTCCCCTAAGGCACGCGCTGATGCTGTCACGGCGCCGTAAAATGACAACGCTCATTTCTGGGTCACGGTTCTCTTCAAAAGAAGAGGCACACCGCCGTGACCAAGATGGGAGTTAATAGGACAATTATAAGCCTTATGGTTTCTCTGGACGTAAAGCACTACGAAAGAAGAAGTTAATGTAAGCCAGCCACCCAACTGGATCAGCTATTACGTTACGTGTCCCCTAGGTAAAACAACCACAACCTTACGTCATGAAAATTTCTCATTGCTATTTATGACACCCCATCTCGTAAGAGCTTGAAGCGCATACATTAAAGTCCCCGAGGTCGGCATGGACTTGCCACCCGTCCCTAATAAGCCTTGTGGATTCTGTGCACCATGTTTACTTACTTCATGGAGCTACCCGAGAGGCGGGAAACACTGCACTTCCATGTACGCCGGTATGTACAGGAGTGGGGGAAACGGCTGCACACGTTACTGTTTTCACCCAATGTTGGGTGAACTTTAGGGGTTTTTCGTTGAGGAACGCTAATAAACAATGGCAAGCATCCCAATCAGCAGCAGTACTGGGTTCAGCTGTCACGACTGGTACTTGCCACTTTCCAATCGCTTCCAGTCCTTCATCCTTGACAGCGAACACCTGCTCCAGCACTGCCCCTTCCACCATACGTCAAGACACGTGGACATTGTATGTGTACGTCCCTGTCAAGACGTGCAGCTTGGTTATGTATATGTAGGCCCATGTCAAGACGTGCAGCTTGGTCATGTATATATATGTAGGCCCATGTGAAGACGTGCAGCTTGGTCATGTATATATGTAGGCCCATGTCAAGACGTGCAGCTTGGTCATGTATATATGTACGTCCCTGTCAAGACGTGCAGCTTGGTCAGACAAGGCGTCTCTCGAGGAACAAGCTGTACGTCAATCTGCACGTCAATCCAGAGACACTACACTACACTTGCTGTGGTATCTCTGTCAGTCTTACGCTGTGATATATCTCTAGTCAATCTTACAGCCTAGGAACACACGGCAGCGTTCATGAGGGCTGCTGGGGTCTTCGTCTGACGAGTGGACGAAGAAGGATTTGTCGAATCTAGATCCTTCTGCTTACCAGCCTAACGCCTTGAGTGGACGAAGGATTCGTCGAACCGAGATCCTTCTGCTTACCAGCCTAACGCCTTACCACTGGGCCAAACCGGCTCACAAACTATCGTGCGGACGGCCTCGCTCGCCGGTCCTACAGGGGTTTGGAGCCTTGACGTATAGCTGCCAGCATCAAGTTATTAGTCCGGTGGGTAGTAAATAACCCGGCGGCTCTGGAGGAGGTAGATGGGATGGATGACCTCTCTTTGACACAGGAAAACCACCGCCAGAGGTCGCAGCAGGTCAGCACGTCACAGCTCTCCGGTCCGCTCGGGGTGTGACCATCAATAAAGTGTAGAGATGACCGCTTCGCTGGAATCTCGGTGACCATCAGCTGGCAGCGCGATATGATGCTATCTCCACTGACCTCTGACTAAATCCATGCTCCACGCCACTGCTGTTGCCAGCATACGAAATGAGCAAGTGTTGTATAATGTTAGTAGGTTACAGTGTGAATGTAGGTTCAGGTCATTTTGCACTGGGTCCCGTTGTATTTCAGATTCATTCGAAATAGCACGTAGAGTATGGTGATTAAATATCTTCTCACGCAAATCCCCCCCCTACCCTTCCTGCTTCTCTATGCGTGCTACATAAGTGTGTGTGTGTGTGTGTGTGGTGTGTGTGTGTGTGTGTGTGTGTGTGTGTGTGTGTGTGTGTGTGCGCGCGCGCAAGCTCACGCGCATTTAAGTGTGTGTGTGTGTGTGTGTGTGTGTGTGTGTGTGTGCGCGCGCGCGCGCGGGCGGGCGCGTGCAGAATGGGAGAAACCTGACATTACACAAATAATCAAGCAACGCGGCAAAATTGAGACACCTGACCTTACACGAAATAACCAAGTTGTGCACGTGCCGAAACTGAGACACCTGACCTTACACGAAACAAACAGGTCGTGCCTGCGCCAAGAGAGAGAAACCTGCCATCACACCAGAGAGAGAAAGAATTGATCCTTCTCTGCCGCAGGTTGTTCAACGCCAATGGCATGCGACTGAACGTCACCATGTGATCAGCACTCTCACAACCGTCTCACTCCGCCGCAGCCCAATTCGCACCACAACAACACTACAGTTCACGTCTAGACCATAAGGGCTTTAGGGCTTCAGGCCCACAATCAATTCGCACCACAACAACACTGCAGTTCACGTCTAGACCATAAGGGCTTTAGGGCTTCAGGCCCACAATCAATTCGCACCACAACAACACTACAGTTCACGTCTAGACCATAAGGGCTTTAGGGCTTCAGGCCCACAATCAATTCGCACCACAACAACACTACAGTTCACGTCTAGACCATAAGGGCTTTAGGGCTTCAGGCCCACAATCAATTCGCACCACAACAACACTACAGTTCACGTCTAGACCATAAGGGCTTTAGGGCTTCAGGCCCACAATCAATTCGCACCACAACAACACTGCAGTTCACGTCTAGACCATAAGGGCTTTAGGGCTTCAGGCCCACAATCATAGTTCAGGAGCTGTGTGAGAGTCGAGGTGGCCGTCCTGGGCTGTCCGTCCTAACGAGCCTACTGGTTTCCGTGGACGTAAAGCTATATTGAACCATGTTTCGGCATTGGTCTCAGCTTGTCCCTAATATGTCAACTGACATCTGAGGACATTAAGCAACACTGCCTACCCAGGCCCACAATCATTTCCGCCCAGAGGATGTAACGCACTGATTAATCCACTCTGACAGCCATCGTACCTCCCCCCCCCCCCCCCCCCCCCAAATACACACACACAATTATATATATTAAAAAATAAAATAAAATAAAACACACGAAGCCGTCTCTATCACCTTGTCCGCAAAGTGCAGCTCTCTTGTCAGCGACTGAAATCTTTTCACAAACAAGATCTTCGCAGCACAATCACACCCCCCGAGAAAGGACTGAAACCCCGAGATAAATAAAAAGTCCCCACTAAAAAAAAAGAGATGAAAAAGAAGAAGAAGAAGAAAACGCATTATGACAAGGCCCCTGTAGCTAAGTGCTCATTATTCATAGTCGACTTCGTCTCCAACCACTTCCGGTGATTTCCCGGGATTCAACCCTCGCGGGCCGATGGTGACTAGGTACAGCGGAAAATGAAGCGAAGCAATTACAGTAAACCCGTAATGATAGGGACGGAGGGGAGAAGGGGCCCAAATCGCGGAATAACATGTTATAGCTCGGCCGAATAAAGACACTTTTTTCCTTCTCTACCCCCTCGCCCCCCTCCCCTTCCCTTTTCTCTCCCGCAGACCGCAATAACTTGTGGTGGCTAGCAATCCATCATTCACGGTCCTCTGTCCTGGCATGTCGGCAGCCAACGGACTGTGACGGCGTCATCGCAGCCGAGTCGAGTCGCCTTGCTCACTCGAGCGAAGCCTACAAGGATCTTCGGCTTTTCTTTCTTCTCGCGTCGCCTGAAAGGCACGAGGGGGGCTAAATCAGGGGCCGTAGGTAGCAGCGGTTACGGTCAATCCCGGCCGTTAGACAGCGCCAAAAACCTTTCAAGGGGGGACTCTTGGAGCCGCTGAGCTCCCATGGTCTGCCGAGCAATTAGCCTGATGTGTCTGGGCGGATGTCGTGACAGCTGACTTGACCGCTGGCCCACCGCGCGCCTCCAGCCTGCACGGCCACTTGGTTGGCGTGGACTGATTACCGCCAGCGACTTTCAGCTGCCCAGTCTGTTAAATTACCACCCACTCGGCCAATGGTCAGTAATTGCACAAAGAAAGGGCAGGGCCAAACTACTTTACTGAGAGTCCAGCGAGAAAACCCACCACCACAGCCACCAGCAAGCTACATGGTGTTTGTTATTAGAGGTCGTAGACACACTTTAGAGCTCAGGAGCTGCGTGAAAGTCGAGGTGGCCGTCCAGGGCTCCCGTCCCTAATAAGCCTTACGGTTTCTGTGGACGTAAAGCAACACTCAACCATGCTTAGGCATTGGTCACAGTTTGTCCCTAACATGTCAACTGACATCCGAGGACATGAAGCTCTGTCATCATCATAGAAGAGTCCCGAGCTCAGGAGCTGTGTGAATGTCGAGGTGGTCGTCCAGGGCTCCCCGTCCCTAATAGTCCTTGTGGTCTCTGTGGACGTAAAGCAACACTGAAACTCTATCTCTCAGATCTCAGGAGCTGTGTGAAAGTCGAGGTGGCCGTCTGCGCCTCCCCTCCCCCCCCCCCCCCCCCCCCTCCCGTCTCTAATAGTCCTTATGGTCTCTGTGGACGTAAAGCAACACTGAACGTGAACTAGAAGAGCCATATTGCAAGCAGCGCACGTGAACACTGAGCAAAGAAAGAAAACAGTCGTATTCGGGTTTGGGCGACATCTACACGGAAGACCCCTACGCCCGGAACCATGCTATGAATCACATCGGAGCCGCCTCCCTCCCCAGGCAACAGTACCGGACAACGCGGCGACCAGTCGTGTGAAGCGAGTCATGCAGCGGCCCAAAGAGATCAAACAGACGGACGACCCCTGGACCGCAAAGCGTTTCTCCTACGTGTGTGAAAAGAACAGCAGGACCTGGACAAAAGAACGCTCCAAGACCAGCACAGGAGCAGCAGAGCTGAGACTGAAGTTCAAGTTCAGTGTTGGTTTCACGTCCACAGAGACCGTAAGGACTATTAGGGACGGGGAGCCCAGGACGGCCACCTCGACTTTCACACAGCTCCTGAGCTCTGTGAGACTGAATTCGAGTTCAGTGTCGGTTTACGTCCACAGAGGTCATGAAGGACTATTAAGGACGGGAAGCCCAGGACGGCCACCTCGACTTTCACACAGCTCCTGAGCTCTGGGAGACTGAGGAAACTACGGCCACCCTACAGTTATACGAGCGTTCAGGCCAGTTACAGCAGACCTGGATACAGGGATACCCGTATTGCAATAAAGGAACAGTATGTTGAACTGGACAAAAGGACACCCGTATAAAGGACAAAAGCAACTGCGGACCACACAGAGCTCAGGAGCCGTGTGAAAGTCTAGGTGGCCGTCCTGAGCTCCCCGTCCCTAACAGTGCTTATGGTCTCTGTGGACGTAAAGCAACTCTGCAGACCAATGGCAATGGACCAAAGGATACCCTTACAGGAGAAAGAGAACAGCAGACCTCAGACTCGGCAAAAAGAGACCCTTTTACAGATAGAAAGGATCCGGCAGACCTTAACAGAAGGGCACTGTAACAACAAGAGGCAACTAACTATAATTAGTTAGAATACTTTGTCCTCGGTGCTCTCATGCACGCGACCATCAGCAACACTTCTACTGCTATTACCGTGTCCTGGCTTCTTCTGAGAGTCGCGCCCCCACTCTTTCAGTCCCTAGCTAGAACCCAGATTGTATATACAAACAAAACTAGCACACAGAGCCTCGCTGTGCCAGACCCATTATCACAAGGAAGCCTGCTGAGACACAGCACGCATCTAATCTCCTCATCTCAGCAGCAACAGGGCGCATTAAAAATCATCCCAAGGAAAGGGGACAAAACGGGCCCGAGAAACTTAGAAGGTGAAGGGCCCAGGTAAGTGCCATTATCGCGCTTTAATGAAATTCACGCCAGCAGCGATAACACCTCCTATAAACAGATCCCTTCTTGTTCGCCGCACATGCAAATTGGCGTCAGGCGACTCCTAAACGAGTGTTGGTTTTCCGAGAGGATTGAAGTGGAAATTATGAACCGTGCCATCAAAGGGCGACTTTGCCATTACTTTTACACCCGAGCGCGGTCACAGAGAAGTGTAACAAGCTGCGAAAGCCACCCGTGACCCGTGAGTAACACGGGTGGAATATCGCAGGTCCTGTGCCAGACTTCAAAAGAAAAGTTAACCGATTAACCCTCAATTCGCGCACATGTATAATACACAAGACACAGCCGTCACACAATGACGACTTCAAACAGTCCACCCGACAGGCGCGTGAAACGGTCCACCCGCGTGGCGCGTGCTGAGACGAGGCTAGGCTTTTGCAAAGCCGGTCTCAAAAGGTCGGTACAGTGTTTAAGCTGTAAACAATGCCCACACTTTCGAGTCTCTCAAGGCCTGAGACGGCCCCAAGCAGATATTGATTTCAGAAACACTGTACAGATCACGTGGCGAGAGCGTGTCTGCCGACTCTTCTCTGGAACTAGTACACAGGAAACATTACCCCCCCCCCCCCCCCCCCCCAACCCCACCTTAAAATCTGGAACCACAAAACAACGTTCGCGTGCGAAGCACTCACTCAGATCTTTAAACATTTAAGATCTCATGTCCACCTTTTGATAAGACCTGACGACCGGTGGAATGGAAACACACAAGCGCGTACCTCATAAAAGATTAGCGATGCTATCAGCATGACAACAATGTCAGCCGGTTTGGCCTAGCGGTATGACGATAAGCTGGGTGGTTAAGCGGGCGACGTCGGTTCGATTCCCCGCTTAGTCTCTCTCCTTTCTCTTAAAAGAAATTGTGCTTCGTGGACACAGTCTGGTGACTTTCCCCCTCCCAATTAATGAAACATTACAACGGCTCTCATCGCTGCCCGTCTTAATGCAGAAATCATTCTGGTGGTGACAGGGTAGCGTTAAGTATTGGCCCCATACCACTACCTGGAGTGAGCCGGTTTGGCCTAGCGTTAAGGCGTTAGGCTGGTAAGCGGAAGGACCTCGGTTCGATAACGCTTCGGCTCTCCTTTCTCTTCAAAAAGGTTGTGGTTTGTGGACACTGTCTTGTGACTGTCCATCACTTCCTACTGAAACATTAAAATGGCTTTCATCGCTGCCCATCTTAATACAGGAATCATTCTAGTGGTGACAGTGTAGCGATAGGTATATAATCTCCCTCTACCCCCACCTCCATATCATAGTTCAGAAGCTGTGTGAGAGTCGAGGTGGCCGTCCTGAGCTGTCCGTCCTAACGAGCCTTCTGGTTTCCGTGGACGTCAAGAATTATTGAACCGCGCTTCGGCATTGGTCACAACTTGTCCCTAATATGTCAACTGACATCTGAGGACATTAAGCATCACTTCATCATCATCACCTCCATACCCCCTTCCCCCGCTTCTCCCCGTCCCTAATAAGCCTTATGGTTTCTGTGGACGTTAAGCACCATGTTTACTACCGAGAATCTTGGTCTTCGCCAGTACGTCTCCGGATACACAGGACGTGAAAGAAGTCGAGCGAACGAACGAGCGAATTTTGATAATAGAAGGCCAAACGACCGGGCGTGCGTCGTAAAAACAACAGCGATATTATCAGCACGACAGGCGTGGCTGTCCCTAATGTCTTGCTAAAGAAGAAGGAAGAGTTTACCAGCGAGTCGCGACTTCTCGTGTAATGGCTTGAAATAAATTACCTGTGATGGTGTGAAATAGTCTGAAATCCGCTAACATTCTTCTGCAACGGACTAAACGCCAGGGCAGGTTTTGCCTGATTTCACAACAGTCAAAAAATAACAGCAAAAAAAGAAACAAACAAAAAAGAAACAAAACTTCGATACAAAAACAAACAAATAAAGCAAAGAAGTGTGTGTATGTGGGGGGGGGGGGGGGGTCTCATTTCAGTTCGCACTGGCCGAATGTGAAAGAGTTCCAAGCCTGCTTGAGCCGTCATCAAAAATGCTGAATGTACTTCTTTTTTTGGGGGGGGGGGGGGGGGGAAATGTCCACCCCTGAGGGCAGGGGGTCACCGTACGAGCCAGCCGATTCCGCATTTAACAGACTACCGGACAAAAGAACCCACACGTGCCGGCACCACATTTCTGGCCCTCGGCAAGAGTCGTAAACGAAAGCCGGAAAAGACGGGTCGCCGTTCAACCCAGGAGGCCGGAAGGACCTTTCCATTCAACCAGTCGTCAGAGCCGTTCCGAAGGCCGTTACTCCACGGACCCGCTCTCAGCACGGAGACCATTAAGACCTCTCAAGTCGGCGGGTGGAGGCTCGGGAAGACAGCCTACCGAGCAAAGCGGAGAGTGAGACCGACCGAAGCGGAGAGTGAAATCTACGCCTCTCTCGCGACCAACAGCTGCTAATACTTTGTGAGGCCTGTTTTCCTTCCGGATTAAGGTCGTCGTTGTCAGGATACAGACAATTACGGGGCAGGACTCTTTCCGGGCACAATGCTGACGGAAAGGCCGGGAGAGTCTGTGTTGCAAATGCCCATCGCTGGTTCACTTCAAGCGTCCTCGAGAAAGCGTGCGTTCCGCTCATTCCAGACAAGCACTTGCCGAGAGATCGCTCCCAAAACGGGAATGAAGGTGACGTCATATGATGGTTTCATGTGCTGTATAAATAATATTAGAGACACACACACACACTCGCACTCACACACACACACACACACACATATACGCGCGCACTCTCTCTCTCTCTCTCTCTCTCTCTCTCTCTCTCTCTCTCTCTCTCTCTCTCTCTCTCTCGCACAGACACACACACACACTCTCTCTCACGCGCGCGCGCACGCACACACATACACACACACACACACACAGAGAATAAAGATACAATGGATAATTTCTGTGCCCACAAGATGAAATTTTAAACCGCACCGCCCGTAAGCTTAGTTTACCGCGCTCGCCAAAAAACAACAAAAGAACTCTGTCATCTTGAAGAAAGTGTGGGTCAGAGTGATGTAGTAGCTCTGCGAGGGTTCAGAATCGATACAGAGACTTCAGTCGCCAGACGAGGAGAGTGGGAGACTGCTATCAGCTTTCATAATTGTATTCTTGCACAACGCGAGACGGCGCTTCTCTTCTGTATGACCAGCGAGTTTACGCCTTCGCTGTGTTCGATATCAGACGGATGACCTCTGTATGAACACCGAATTTCCGCCTTCGCCGTGCTCGATGTCAGACAGATAACTTCTGTATCAACATCAGACAGACAGATAACTTCTGTATCAACACTGAGTTTGCCCCTTCGCCGTGCTCGATGTCAGACAGATAACTTCTGTATCAACATCAGAGAGACAGATAACTTCTGTATCAACATCAGACAGACAGATAACTTCTGTATCAACATCAGACAGACAGATAACTTCTGTATCAACACAGAGTTTCCGCCTTCGCCGTGTTTGATGTCAGACAGATAATTGGCATTAACGGTTCTCGGCGCCCAGCAAGTCACCCACGCAGGGCATAATTATCAGAGTGTACACACATACAAACACACACATGCTCTCACACACGCATGCACACAAAATGAAAACCGACACACAGTTAACGAACAATACCAAAACGCTGATGCCCGGACCCCAAAACACCCTCACAGTGACACACAGAAACACACACACACACACAACTCTCTCTCTCTCTCTCTCTCTCTCTCTCTCTCTCTCTCTTCTCTCTCTCTCCACAGACCCCAGACACACAGACACACAGACACACACACACACACACACACACACAACACACAGAGAAAACACACACACACACAACTCTCTCTCTCTCTCTCTCTCTCTCTCTCTCTCTCTCTCTCTCTCTCTCTCTCTCTCTCTCTCTCTCACACACACAACTCTCTCTCTCTCACCTCTCTCTCTCTCTCCTCCCCCCTCTCCCTCTCTCTCTACACACACACAGAACACACACACACACACAAACACACACACACACACAACTCTCTCTCTCTCTCTCTCTCTCTCTCTCTCTCTCTCTCTCTCTCTCTCTCTCTCTCTCACACACACACACACACACACACACACACACACACACACACACACACAGAGAAACACACAGACAAACCTCTCTCTCTCTCTCTCCTCTCTCTCTCTCTCTCTCTCTCTCTCTCTCTCTCTCTCTCTCTCACACACACACACACACAAACACACACACACACACACCACACACACACACACACACACACACACACAGAGTTACACACGGGAGAGAGAGTCACACACACAAACACACACTGTGAACAGATGCAAACTCAGAAAGAGACCCCCCCTCCCCCCCCACTCCAATAAAAAAGAAAAAGAAAACAACAACAACAACAACAACAAAACACTCACCGTTGACAGGGTCGATCTGGAAGAAGTTCTGCGGGTTGCCCCCAGTGATGTCGTAGCGGAGCACCTGCTGGGGGTTCCGGTCGCCGTCCGTGGCCTGCACCTTGACCACGTTCTGCACGTGCCGACTGTCCTCCTGCACGGAGGCGTAGTAGGCGGGCTCCACGCTCTGCGGCACGTTGTCGTTGACGTCCTGCACCAGCACCAGCACCTCCAGACGGCCGAACTGCGGCACCAGGCCGCTGTCCTGCGCGTACACCGTCAGCCAGAAGTGGGAGGACGTCTCCCGGTCGAACACCTGCCGAGTTCGGATCGTGCCTGCAACACACAAGAAGACCTGGCGTTGTATTATTAGGTCAGGTGATTTGTTGTTGTTGTTTGTATTACCAGATCAGAGGGGGGGGGGGGGGGGTGTGGTGTGTGTTGTGTGTGTGTGGTGGCGCGCGTAGAGAGAGAGAGAGAGAGAGAGAGAGAGAGGAGAGAGAGAGAGAGAGAAGAGAGAGGATGGTCTGTGCGAGAGGAGAGAGAGAGAGAGAGAGGAGAGGAGAGAGAGAGAGAGAGAGAGAGAGAGAGAGGAGAGAGAGTGCGCGCGCGCGGTTGTGTGGGTGTGTGTGTGGGTGGTGTGGTGGTGTGTGTGTGTGTGGTGTGTGTTGTGGGTTTGTGTTGTTGTTGGTGTGCTGGTGTTGTTGGGAGTGGGGGGTGGGGGTGGGGGGGGGCAGTATTACTAGGTCAGAGGATGGGGGGAGGGGGGGTTGGGGGGAGAGGAAAAAAATGTTGTCTTGCGTAGTTTCTGACGTTGTTATTTTGTTTTTGCAACAGTGGCGACTAAAACTGTGAATAAAGAAAGAAAAAGAAAAAAAGAGTACAGGGAGTATAATATATAATAAGTGGATAAGTGATGACTGCTTGCGTGGAAAGTAGTGTACGAACATAACGAAGGCGCTTATCAAATAAATGACAAAACTGAGTAATACACAAAGAACGAGACAATCAACACGTGGACAAAGAAGTTGATTCACAAAGAAGAAGACGAAGCAGAAGACATATGATATCAACTAAAAACTAAACCCCCCTCTAAGGTCCAGCCATAATAAAGACCAAGCAAACGCAGAACATGCATCCGAATTCAATGGCAGGTGTGTGTACTCCATCCTTGTTCTGAGCTAGTTTATCTACTTAACAGAAATGGGTTTGGGCTGGGCTGATTTCTATTGTTCTTCTTGCTGCTGCTGCTGGCTGCAATCAATCTCCCGTGACGGATGGGGTTGGACGAAGAACAAGCGGACCGGAGAGGGCAGAACTTACAAAAGGACAAAGTTAGAAAGGGCATGAGGCAGAGCTCAGGAGCTGTGTGAAAGTCGAGGCGGACGTCCTGGGCTCCCGTCCCTAATAAACCTACGGTTTCTGTGGACGTAAAGCAACACTTCGACCAACAACTTCAACAAGGTCAAGGGCATGAGGCCAGTAAGCCCCACATCATCAGCAGCAGGCCATGTATCAGAGCTCACAATCTGTGTGAACTGGGAGGTGGACCTAGCCTCTCATTCCCAACCCCCCCCCCCCCCCCCCCCCTTCCTGGTGAACCATACTCTTTTTCTGGACGTAAAGCACCACAGAATCAAAAGTGCATGCAGCGCACTGCTTTCGAACAAAGCACGGTCGTACTCAGTCACCCAAAACCAGGCCGGAGGATTCCACCACTGGCTGCCCAAAACGACCCTTCCTCTGGAACCCGGGCTAAGCGGCTCGGACAGCCCTGGCACCTGTTCTGGCAGAGCGAGCACCTGCCTCTGTCGCCAGCCCGCAGCGTCAAAGAGAGGCGGCGTGAGCTAAATGAGGGCAGAGAGGCCATCACTGCAAGCTCGCCAACCACGTGGCCTCCGTGCGTCCGGCACTGCGGGGGCCGAGCCAGACCCCCAGGCATCGGTTTACCCACAGATACTACAGCAAGCACACACTCCGAACACCGCTTTCCGGCACCTTCCTCCGAAGGAGGGACTGTCGTAAACCGGTGCTTGGAGTTTACAGCAAGCATGGACATATATATATATATATATATATATATATATATATATATATATATATATACTATATAGGACCGTTTTTTAGTTGGGACCTTTATAGTATATATATATATATATATATATATATATATATATATATATATATATATAATATATAGGTCCATGACAGCATGTAGCGTAGTGTCTCTGATTTACCACATTCTTTGGAGGAAGTATGCGGCAAAGTGATGCTTGCACTGTGACCCAGACCTCCAAGGCAACGGCCATGGACCTATGCATACAGGTCCATAGCCACAGCAGAGAAAGCGCGCTAGTGTCCACCTCAAATGGCTGTAGTCATGGTCAATACGAGTGTGACCCAGACCTCCATGACCAAGGCGGAGAAAACGCGCTAGTGTCCACCTCAAATGGCTGTAGTCATGGTCAATACGAGTGTCCGCACAGCAGTTCAGACAGCAATTGCGTAGTACACAAGCTGCTGCGCAATGGCGAGGGGACACTGCCTTAACATTTTGGTTGTTCTGGCGGCGGTCCACGGCATCCACGGTCTTCCGGGTTGGCGCCTGCTATCGCACCCCCCCCCCCCCCCCCCCCCCCCCTAATAAGCCACCTCGCTTCTGTGGGCGTTAAGCAAAATGAATCGATACGAGTGTGACCGACACCTCCACGGCCACAGCAGAGAAAACGCGTTAGAGTCCGCCTTAAATGGCTCTAGACATAATATATATACTACATTTAAAACACCTTTTATATAAAAACTATACATACCAGGTTGAAACTGAACGCTTGTTGTAATTAGTAAGAAGCGTTCAACCCTTTTCGCGTTTCGGCGACTCAGGGTCGTTCTTCCTACTCGAGCTGATGGGAGCTCTATATAAAATGCGGTTGAACTCCTTTCAAACATTTCGAGCATAATCATGGAAGAAATTAGTTTGTCAGAAAAACGGTCCGGGGAAGCGAAACGCTAAGTAATCAGCAAGGCTATGCAAGAGGAGGAGGAAATGAACAAACAGCTGGAGAGAGAGAGAGAGAGAGAGAGAGAGAGAGAGAGAGAGAGAGAGAGAGAGAGAGAGAGAGAGAGAGAGAGAACCCGAACTCGAAAACTTTATTTTACAAGGATTGTAGTTTAGGTTCAGTCAAAAACCTGTCTAACAACTAGTCCCTGCTAAGCTACTCATGAATAGATATCAAATTACAGAGAGAGAGAGAGAGAGAAGACAGACAGACAGACAGACAGACAGACAGACAGACAGACAGACAGACAGAGACAGAGAGAGACAGAGACATACACACACAGAGACAGAGAGATCTCGGTCACGGTGAAAAGTAGTATCGGCACATCATGAAGAATCTTACATAATAAAGCAGGCTACCCGAGAACTCCCAAAGACCAACCAGACTGTCTACCCGAGTAAGAAATAACATCGACCACCCACCCACCCACCCACCCGTCGTTAAAAACCCACCGTTATCTAGCGACCAGCCCCCGCTTTCGAGAAAAGCTATCGTGACATAAATACTGTACACGTCAGGCCAACTCCGAGCAGAGCCATGCCAGAGCACTAGCAGAAAAAAGACGCAGCCAGACATTAATCATGCAGCACCAGCAGATCACTGACGGTAATCACACAGCGTCAGGCTGCAATGGCGGCGGACTTTCACGTGAGTGAAAGCCACGATCCGTCTCGACAGGCAAATTTATCGAGTCGGGCCGCTAGCCTGGCTTTTACCGCCCGATTCCGCTGGGAAGTTATGCATCTTTGCCGATGAAGCCGTTTATCGAGTTCTCCAAGCATAAAGAATTAGTTGTCCGTTATCTGGGAAAATTGAAAAGGAATCGGTTGAGAGAAGAAAAAGAAAGACAGAAAAAAAGCCCCCCCCCCCCCCCCCCCCTCCCCTCCACGAGAGCATGCTGTTGGAAAACTCCATACGCGCATAGCAGTGTGTGTGTGTGTGTGCGCGCGCGCGCGTTTGTGTGTGTGTGTGTGTGAGCGTGCATGCGTGCGTGTGCGTGCGTGTGTGTTTGCGCGTGCAAAGCGTGTCTGCATCTGTGTATAAGCGTGTATGTGCGAGTGCATGCGTGCGTGGGGAAGGGAAGGGAAGGGAAGGGAGGGGAGTCAGCGCAGTCTATATAATTGTGCATCTCCTTGAAGATGTGTACGTCCTTGAAGAGACGTTGGAAGAAAAGGCCGAGACAGCGGATGGGGAGATGCTGCACATCAAGCTGAAGAAGCTGCATGCGACTGGAGCAGGCCGACGTTTGCAGCGAGAGCAGCTAGAGCCCAGAGTTGAGGATCGTTAAGATGTGTATCCGTATCAAAGTCGTAAACCTGCCAGGACTTAATGGAGTCCGAGCCACCACCATACAACAGGCCAGCGCGCGCAGTGCAAATAGACTGGGGTCAAAGGGGGCCAGCTAATGTACACCCCTCTCCTGTAACGCTCCATGTCTGCCGCTCGGGTGGATCGATCCGCCTTCTCGTTCAGTCATCGACCCGGCAGTTCTAGTCTAGCACCCCCCCCCCCCCCCCCCCCAACTTCACTCTGTCCAAACACTTGCCATTCTACAACCCCCCTTCCCCCACCAATCCCCTACTTTACTCTCTCCAAACACTTGTCATTCTACAACCCCCCTTACCCCACCAATCCCTCACTTTACTCTCTCCATACACTTGCCATTCTACAACCCCCCTTCACCCACCAATCCCTCATTTACTTCTCCAAACATGCCATTCTACAACCCCCTTACCCCCCAACCCACTTTACTCTCTCAAATTGCCATTCTACAACCCCCCTTACCCCACCAATCCCCCTTTACTCTCTCCATACACTTGCCATTCTACAACCCCCCTTCCCCACCAATCCCTACTTTACTCTCTCCAAACACTTGCCATCCTACAACCCCCCTTACCCCACCAATCCCCTACTTTACTCTCTCCATACACTTGCCATTCTACAACCCCCCTTCCCCCACCAATCCCTCATTTTACTCTCTCCAAACACTTGTCATTCTACAACCGAACTCTCCCCCTCCCAGCCCCCTCAAAAATAAAAATCAAAGGTGAATAATGATGTTATGGTCCGCGATGACGTCAGCCAATTCCTTGCAAACACGATTGATTGGTTGATTCTTGACATTTAACGCCCAGTCAAGCGTAAAGGTCAGACAGCTGGGCGACAGACAGGTCGTCAAACCAAACACACACACACACACACACACACACACACACACACACACACACACACACACACACACACACACACACACACACATACCATCTTACTCTGAAAATAAATGGAAATGATTTGCAGCCATTATACATACATATATATATATCACAAGCTGTAATACACCTGCGCACATCATAAATATACCCAAGTTATTGCAGTCAACGTCGTCAGAATGTCTACATTTTTATCGTGCAGATCTGTAAACGCATCACCGACATCATTATTATGACAGGCGAGGTCTTTCCGCGCGACAAATGGAGATGGAAATAGCACTGTCAGTCTACTGGCACACGTTGTGCCGTAGCTCCGGCATTAACCTCCCCATCAATATAAGTCTGTCACAGCACTTGCATAAGCTAGTCCCTACAGTCGACAGACAACCTGGCACACTCAATACTTCTCTTTGTACGCCGTGGCATTCAGGTTCGCTACACAGTAGACACCCGAAGCTTTAGAACAGCAGAGAATGACAGACAGGTATATATATACGAGTACACACTGTGCCTGTGACAGACTGGAACTAGTAGAAGAGAATATTATATAGACTTGCAAATATTGTGCTCGCAGCAGGGCTGGAGAGAAGTTAGGTACACTTTGCTGGTGGTAGACTTGAAGAGAATTTACGTATACTGTACTTGTGGCAGGCTCGAAGACAATTTACAGACGAACGTAATTACGCAGTAGTCGCTTGACTATTTGTGAAGACTTTTGAATGACAGAAGTCCGTGTGTTTAAGAACATTAGCAAGCAGAACACGAACTATTATTCAAGTCAAAGGGGGGGGGGCGAGAGAGAGTGTGTGTGTGTGTGTGTGTGTGTGTGTGCGCGCGCGCGCGTGTGTGTGTGTGTGTGTGTGTGTGTGTGTGGGGGGGGTGTGAGAGAGAGAGGGGGTGTGTGTGTGTGTGTGTGTGTGTGTGTGTGGAGAGAGAGAGAGAGAGAGAGAGAGAGAGAGAGAGAGAGAGAGAGGGGAAAAAAGAGAGAGAGAGAGAGAAAAAAAGGAAAAAAAAGAGCAGCGTTCCTTTAAAACCACACAATATTACACTCAACCCCGCAAGTAACCCACACAAACAAAAACACTCTTTACAAATTACAACTCTTCCTCCCCCGCTAAACCCCAAATCACAAACGCAAGCGAGTAACTAACTTAACTGTGTTAACCCTTCCCCCCACGCCTAGCCAGACAAAACAAACAAGGCGAGGAAAGACCACAAGGACATCAGGGCCGAGGGAAATCTCCCCACCCATAACACTGTCACTTCCTATGTAAGACGGACAATGGACACAGCGGGATCAGGCCCACGCTCGGCCGGGCGATAATCCGATCGGATCCCCACTGGTCAACAAGGTAAGGGACTCGGGCAGTGGCAACTTTTCCAGTGACGGTCCCAGGGCACTGACCAGCTAGCTGACCCCAGCATGACCCTTCCAGCAAACGAGTGGATCGGAGAGCGGGCAGCGTACACTGACCCTGGCTCCTTTGGGAGAGGGGGGTTGGGGTGCGGGGTTCAGTCGGCTCGGTCCTCCGATCAAAACGTGAGTCGCCTCGGAAAAAAAATGTCTTACATTAGGAAACAACTCCTTCAACTTCTATTCAGTGTTAGCCCCCACCCCCCCTCCCCCTTAGCCCTCCTCCCTCCTCCCCCCTCCCCCCCACCGCCAACTGCAAATACCGAACTCTCACTTTGGCGAGAGATCGATTGTCTGATTGATTAAACTTAAGATCGATTGACTGACTGATTAAGCGTTATTTCTCAACGGTGAAGATATTAGCACAAAGGCCGACTCAAACATATCTGCCGTTGCAACAGTGCTACTAATAACCATGACATTCGCAGTGAAATATTATGATAGAAGGATAAGCTCAAAAGATAAGCAAGATAAGCTCAAAAGATAAGTCGACTCGCTCCTTCCATCGTTACAAATCTGATCAGTGCCTCACTGTCAGTTTGCTGCCTGCGGAAGGCAAATGTGTTATTACCTCATCGAAAAAGTATTTAGTTTTACCCCTTTGTCCTCACTGTGACGGTGCCCTGTGACGGGAGGTTCAAATCCAAGAACGATTGAAGTTTGATGTGTGTGTTTTTTGTCCCCCCCCCCCCCCTTTGTGCGTGCGTGCGTGCGTGTGTGTGTATGCGCAGACGCGCGCGTGTGTGCGTTCTCACTGAATTTAAACAAAGTTGATTCACACATGGTAAACATAAATTTAACAAACAGCAATTATTATACTATTAAACGGAGTGTGATCTACGTCAGCGCAGCCTACGAAAAACGAAATTCAATACCATACAGGTTAGCACGTTTTTCTCGCTTCTTCCCCCCCCCCCCCCCTCCCTCTTCCCCAGAACGTTGACCTCTCTCTCCTTTTTCTGCTAAAGCTTTCTGATGCGTGTATAGATCACAACCACACATAATATGCTATAAAGTGAAAATAATGTTCTCGTTTATGCCATGTACAGTCTCTGTGTCCCGCTGCTGATGCTCAAGCTGACGGCAGGAGACACAACCAAGCCCCCGGGGTGGGGGAGGGGGGGTGGGGGAACCAAGCCCCGGTGTGTGGGGGGGGGTGGGGGGTGGGGGCAGTAGGAGAGAAGGGTGGGGGGGGGGGTGAGGATTGAGGCAGAGCTCAGAAACTGTGTGAAAGTCGAGGCCCTGGGCTCCCCGTCCCTAACAGTCCTTACATCTGTGGACGTTAAGCAACATCTGAAATTGGAAGAAGAAGAGAACTGAGGAGGAGGGGGGAGATGTGTGAGTGTGTGTGTGTGTGTGGGGGGGGGGGGGGGGGGGGGGAAGGGAGAACAAGTGGACTAGCGGTCCTTACGGTCACAACAAGGGTAAACAGACTCCAGCCTGGAGAGGTCGATACCAACGTTGCCATTTCATTATCAAACTGGATCGACTCTCTCTCTCTCTCTCTCTCTCTCTCTCTCTCTCTCTCTCTCTCTCCTACCACACACACACACACACACTGGGCATTTGCTACATGGATGTCGTTAATACAACCTGAAAACACTCGTGGTGTGTGTGTGTGTGTGTGTGTGTGTGTGTGTGTGTGTGTGTGTGTGTGTGTGTACGCGTGTGTGTGGTGTGTGTGTGTGTGTGTGTGAGAGAGAGAGAGAGAGAGAGAGAGAGAGAGAGAGAGAGAGAGAGAGAGAGAGAGAGAGAGAGAGAGAGAGAGAGAGAGGAGAGGCAGGCAGGCAGGCAGAGAAGAAGAAGAAGAGATAACCCCAGCCCCTTCCCGAGACGTCCACCTCCACGTGGACACGTCACAACGGCCCCTGGAAGCCATCGTCCAAATGGCGCTGACCTCAGCAGGCAAGGCCGGGCAGCAGCAATAAAGCTTAGCGTGGCGCGGAAAGTGGCCAGCGGATGCAGATTAAAGGGAGTTTCATTGGATTACTTTGCAGCAAGAACGGGGCCTGGTCGCCACCGGGACAGCGTGACAAGGGATGGAGGGCTCTTAAAGTCTCAGACGTCCAGCAGGACCCTCCGTTATCGACCCGTCACCATTCGAGCCTTCGCAGGGACCGACGGGTCAGCCACTGGGGTTTGCGAGTCAGACGTTGTCGTCGTGATGGTTGTCGCTGTGGTCTATAGCTAGCCGTCAGCGGTGTCGGTAGCCGGTTGGAAGGTCGCATGCCGCTGGGAACGGTTGTTGTGGCAGACTAAATAAAGTCTGGACAGCGCGAGTAGACTGTGCTGCTGCCACATGCGCCGCGGTGTGTTTCATTGAAAGAAAGAAAGATAGAAGAAGAAGAAGCAGCAGCAGAAGAAGAAGAAGAGAGTTTTCACAGCGGCAAATTAAAGCAGAAGGCGATGGTAGTTTTTCAGCAACAAAATAAACTTTCCAGGGATAATCATTCGTGTACACCCCCCCCCCACCCCCCTCAATGAGATTCTGAGGCTATTATACCACAGATCAGTTTTGCAGCTGCAAATTTTCGAAAAGCTTAGCAGCCGCAAAAACTAGAAAAAGTTCTTTCCAGAGCCCATATGCATGATGAACAAACAAGGTCAAAGGGGGACAGCGCCTAAACCCGATTTGCCACAAGCTCCATAAGTCTGAAGTGCATGTGATTAGGCCGGCCCAAGAGCCCTATTTGCGCTTCATGCATGTCGAGGTTTTTTTCTTCCAATGCCGTCATCGTTTAGAAGATAAACGCGATTGGGTGGTGGGGTGGGGATGGGGGTGAATGGGTGGGTGGGGGGCGAGGGAGGGGAGGCTATTTGCTCATATTGGCCTAAATCTGCAAATTGACTCTGTCGCTGCAAAACCCGTCTCCAGTTTTCACACAGCTGCATGCAAAAGCTAAAACTGTGTAAGTAAGTAAACATGGTGCTTAACGTCCACAGAAACCGTATGGCTTATTAGGGACGGGGAGAAGGGGGGGGGGATGGAGGTGGGGGGAGAGGGAGATTATATACCTATCGCTACACTGTCACCACCAGAATGACTTCTGCATTAAGATGGGCAGCTAAAACTGTGGCTGCGAACTGCACCTTTAACCCCTTCACTGCCCAAGCCTGTAAAATTTCCGGGCTGAAAAGTGCGCGCACACGCCTGCAAACGGTCTATTTTCCCGGTCCTACAACAAATCTGCTTTCAGTTCCGTGCGTTTTGGTGCAAACCCTTTCACGAGTAATGCGACGAAGAAAACAGAAATGCTTCAGGATTTGAAATTTCACTCTTTTACTTGTCTTTTTCAAGAGAAATCATGGCAGCGAAAGGGTTAACGGCAAACAAATCTGCGCTGGCACCCGCCATCGTGAACCGTGCAGCGACGAAGTCCTGCGGCAGCAACTGTCTAATTGCGGCTCGGCACGTACAGCCAGTATCACAGCGGGACGACGCAACGAGGCGATATTTATGTGGCTCTTCAAGACTCGTGTTCCGGACCGCCTGCTATCGATCCGTCACGATTCACGTCTCAGGGACAAACAGCTCGGTGACTGAGTTAGCACTTCAGGCCTCGTCGTCTTCCAGGCTATAGGCGCTCCTTGTCATGTAGCCCGCGTGAGCAGAAGGAAGGAGAGAGCGTCAGGACCGAGCCGCTGGCAGACATACCGTTTCGCTGCTGGCAGTTCCACTATCGATCGCTCCCAGCGCGTCCCAGCGCGACCTATACAAACACCTAATCAACGGCTGTTCTTCTGTTTCGTCTGTTGATTTTCTCCACGTCATCGTTTTCTTAAATAATACTTGCGTAACAAAGCAGCACTCTCGACTGAGGCGCGTTTTTGTCCTGATATTCACGCACCACACAGATATTCACGCACTACGCAGATGATATTCACGCTCTACGCAGACAGATATTCACGCACCACGCAGACAGATATTCACGCATTACGCAGATGATATTCACGCTCTACGCAGACAGATATTCACTCACCACGCAGACAGATATTCACTCACCACGCAGACAGATATTCACGCACCACGCAGACAGATATTCATTCACCACGCAGACAGATATTCACGCACCACGCACAAAAGCCCTGGAGACGTTCCCAAAGGACTGTGTTGGTGGTATTCACGCATCATGCAGGGCCTTCCTCTGCACTGGCCAAAAAGGGCAACACGCTGTAAACATGCTCCCTGCGGCTTTTGCCCGACGTTGACACATACCACAGAATTAAAAACAAACAAACAAAAACTGATCTAAGCCCCCCCCATCAATAGTGTATTTGACTACTCAGATGACCAATGTACCCCCCCCCATTATAATTTGGAAGAGTAAGAACATGGTGTTGTTGGTGTAAAGTTTTATTATAAAATGCGTTTTATGGCAGACCATGTAATTTCCGCAACGGATTAATAAAGATTTTTTGTACCTTGCATTGCCTACGCCGTTCACTGGGCAATAAAGCCGTCTCTCACTCACACAAACCCTCTCTCTCACCCCTCTGTCTGTCTATCTCTCTCTCTCTGCCTGTCACACACACACACACACACACACACACACACACACACACACACACACACACACACACACACACACACACACACACTCTCTCTCTCTCTCTCTCTCTCTCTCTCTCACACACACACACACACACACACACTCGCTGGCTCTCTCTCTCTCACACACACACACACACACTCGCTGGCTCTCTCTCTCTCTCTCTCACACACACACACGGTTGGTAGGTGGTGGTGGTGGTGGTGGTGGTTGTGGCAGTGGTGGCGGCACAGGAACGTAGACGTGCTGATGCGGGTAATGTTTGGACAGGGGCAGAGCAAATGAGACGGAGCTAACAAAGCCAGCCAGGATCAGCCGGGCCGTGGTTCAACTCCCTACCCCCTCCTTCCCACACCCCCCCCCTCCCACTGCTGGGCCCATCCCACGCTGTCGCTGGCTGCACGGTGTGTCGCACTGTCGGTGTCAATGCAAGCCCGTCCGGTGCGAAGTGATAACGATGACAGCAAACATCAAAACTGTCAGCGGTTGAGCTGCACGACTGGCAGATTTGGGGGCGAGGGGGATGGGGATGGGGGTTGGCGGGGGGGAGTCAACACGAAGAAGAGGGCCGCAGCAGATACACACACACACACACACACACACACACACACACACACACACACACACACACATGCACATAATAATATAACATACATAACTACCCTAGCTGCCTTTTCATTTCGCTGAAGAAAGAGACCGCCAATCTGATAAAATCGTTTATTCCAACTCTGTTAGAATCCGAGCATACTTTAAACTTCTCTATTTCCTTCGGCGTTTTTACCTGTGACTGAAGGCCACACTCACATCATATTCATAGTCATACCCGCCAAAGAAAGAAAGAAAGAAAGAAAGATAGAGAAAGAAAGAAAGAAAGACAGAAAGGGGAAAGAAAGAAAGAGAGAAAGAAAGATCATATCAAAGTGAATGACCGAGCGAGTAGTCAAATCAGACTCGTGAAACCCCATCAATGTGAACGACCGAGCGAGTAGCCAACGACCGAGCGAGTAGCCAAATCAAACTCGTGAATGCAAAAGGAAACATCAATGGTAACATAAAGTTCCCTTCCGCGTTCAACCGCGTTTGCTATGTACATAAAAATAAAAATAAAAATAAAAACCTACTTCTTTGCCTGAAGTGAAACAGCAAGCGGGATGGGACAAGGAGGGACAGGGGGGTTTGGGGGAGGGGGGGGGGGGGGGGGACTAAAACGACGGGAGATGGGGTGGGGGGTGGGGGTGGGGGAAGGATGGCCGAGAGGAGATCGAGACATCGCCCGTCATTCACAGGCAAAGGAGTGAATGAATCTGTGGACAGGTCTGACTGGGTACACTGCACTTGGCCCACTGTTTCGTCTTCCTCCCGTCTGATGTCGTGATGGTACGGACAATTTTAGACAGAACGAGATGGCTGTCTGTTTTATGGACTGGGGATAGGGAGCAGACGTGGGATGTTGGTGTATAAATGAGTAAACATGGTGCTTAACGTCCACAGAAACCATAAGGCTTATTAGGGACGGGGAGAAGGGGGTATGGAGGTGGGGGAGAGGGAGATTATATACCTATCGCTACACTGTCACCACCAGAATGACTTCTACATTAAGGTGGGCAACCGCTGAGAGTCATTTTAATGTTTGATAATTGTGAGGGACAAAGTCACAAAAACAGTGTCCACAGACCACAACTTTTGAAGAGAAAGGAGAGCCGAAGCGGATTCGAACCGAGGTCCCTCAGCTTACCAGCCTTACCGCTAGGCCAAACCGGCTCAGATGTTGGTGTATATCCACACTGGGACTATATAATAAGCTGGGAATCGAACCGACGTCGTCCGCATACCAGCCTAACGTCTTACCGCTAGGCCAAAGCTCAGGCTGACACCTGTTTCAAACTGACCGATGTTTTCACAGATGCCCAACGTCCAGAGAAACCATACGGTTTGTTAAGCCCGTTCTTAATTGGGCGAATGTTTCTTCGCGAACCTAGTTGGAAGTATTCGGCGAACCTATTTGAAAGTTTGAAATTGTTCTTCAATGTTGCTTTGATACACACTCTAAAGTTTGAAATTCTTCTTCAATGTTGTTTTGATACACACTCTAAAGTTTGAAATTCTTCTTCAATGTTGTTTCGATACACTCTCTAAAGTTTGAAATTATTCTTCAATGTTGTTGTGATACCGTAGAGACTATTAGCCTATTAGGTACGAGAGCCCAGGTCCACCTCCTCTCGTGGGCTCTGGTGATTCAAATTGGTGGTTGCTTAAACTCGTTTAACGCCAAGTTGTTTCCGAAGAGGTACAGGTGGGGACCGAGATCCCAGTAGGTGGGTGGGCTGAAGAGGGAGACTGTACCTAATGCTACACTCACTACCGCAATGACTCATGGGAGGAAATCAGGGCCATTTTAATGTTTCACTAATTGTGAGGGACACAGTCACAAGACAGCGTCCAAAACTTTCGAAGAGAGAGGAGAGCCGAAACGGAATCGAACTTAGGTCCTTCCAAGGACTTATATATATATATATAAATAGTTCCTCGGTCCTTCTGCTTACCAGCTTAACACCTTACCGCTCGGCCAAGTCGGCTCAGGTGTTTCAAATTCAAATGCTTCCCCCTGTTATCCCTCTTGTCTGAGTGAACAATTTGAAGTGGAAAGATCCAACGAAGCGGAACTCTCCTCCCCCACACAAAGCGTCACTCTTCAAGCAGTGGGCGGGATCTTTCCGACAACACGTGGGGCCAAGAGGGCGTGTGGGATTAGGTTCGCGAAGACACGCTTGATACACACCAATCCCCCCGATTTCAAACACCAACGGACTTAACATGCGTTTGTCGGACAAACAACCCGCGGATTCGTTGGGAACTTCCAAAACAGGTTGAATGAAATTTGCTCTTGCTCTCTGTCAAATAATTTGCCGTGTTGAAAGGTGCGCCGAGGGAATCCCGGTACCCCAGCACTGTGAGCCACAATAACAAGTCAACCCCCCGGTCTGTGATTCATGGCACCCCTCTGCATGCAAATCAAAGCCAGCCACTCCCCTGAGTCTGCATAGACTTTGTGTCAACAGTGCAGCTGAATTGAAAGAGCCGAAGAGACTCCCAAAGTCAGCAATGTAAAACACAGCTGTACTGAAAGTAAAATATCAATATGATGAACCGGGTAAACGACTGTTTCGTTCTCACAGACACTGCCCTGTCCCGACTTTCCTCCTTGACCTTCAGGGAATTAACTTTCTGAAAACAATTTTTGTCCACTGAGCAGGGGGGGGGGGGGGGGGGGGGGGGGGGGGGAGAGAGAGAGAACCACAACAAACCAAAAACCACCATCACAATCAAAAACCAAAACAAAAAACGACAAGAACAGCACACACACACACACACCCCACCACCACCACCACCACCAACCAACAACAAAACCCAGATTTTTTTTACTCCTAACTTAAACTGTTCCGTTCTTGATTATATATCGAATTAAGAAAATATGCCTTTTTTTCAGGGCACCCAACGACCCGAAAGGTGTGACGTGTGGTCGCACCACTCGAGGTCAAACATCAAAGGGGACAGGTGCGCTTCAAACACTTCCGCCTGTCGTCATTGACGAAACTCTTTTCATGAATATATTATAAAACCGGCAGGGCATTTTTAAAAGCAGTCCATAAGGCACAATTTCAGGTTTACACGATATTATTGACATGCATCCCAGACGGACAAGAGTTGTCTCGAGAAGTTTCGGTTAAACGTGTTTAACGCCGAGTTGTCTCCGAAGACGTACTGGCGGGGACCGAGATCCCAGGAGGCTTGTGTGTGTGTGTGTGTGTGTGTGTGTGTGTGTGTGTGTGTGTGTGTGTGTGTGTGTGTGGAGAGAGAGAGAGACAGAGACAGAGAAGACAGACAGAGACAGAGACAGACAGATAGAAAGAGAGAAACTGTACCTAACGCTACACTGTCACCACCAGGATTACTGTACATTAAGATGGACAGCGATGAGAGCCATTTTAATATTGATCTATCGTGAGGGGCAGAGTCACAAAGACATTGTCCAATATCACAACTGTTGAAAGAGAGGAAGATCGAAGCGGAATCGAACCGAGGTTCTTTTGCTTACCAGCCTAACGCCTTACCGCTAGGCCAAACAGGCTCACCGACTCCAGATGGCCAGTTTATAATTCATTAACGAAAGCGATGGATTTGCACCCACGTGCCTCGAGTCCCTGTGCGCATTTCAGCCGCTGACGATCACGAAATCATCCGGAGAGTCCCCGTTTTCAGCTCGGAGTGAAGGAATTCCAGCCCTGAGGCATACATCATCATGCTCGGTCGGATCGTGCAATGAAACCATCTGCTTGTCCCTCGCTCATACTACATCATCCCGACGACAAAAATAGCGTCACGTGCAATCAGAGAGCGTCATCGGCAAGCCGGAGGACGATGTAGGTTTGTCAAGGACCCGTAACAGTCCATGATGTTTCCAGCACGAGGGCGCGGAGTGGACGATTACCAATCTGAGACCCTGGGCGACGTTTCTGAAGTAAGAAGACAGGAGTATGGTGAGGGAGGTGGGGGGGGGGGGGGGGGGGGGGGGGGAGAGAAGGAGGCGGCCCATACCGATGAGACGATCACTTATAAATCCTGCTCGGTGCCTAGGGGTCAAGCGAGGAGCAGCGGAACGGCGGCTAATCTCTCTAATCCGCGCAAGGTGTGAGCGACACTTGCCGACACGGTCCGGTGACAGGCTGCAACCACCCTTGTTGCGGTCCGGGCGTGCAGCGGGCGTGATGCTCGGGGCTCGGCCCACCAGACACACTACACTGTTACCGCAGTAGCACGTGAAAGATCCCGGCCATTCTGCCAAAAGTGCAGGTGGCAGGTTTCGGGGATAGCTCAGTGGCTAGAGCGCCGGATTCATGACTGAAAGGTCGCGGGTTCGAATCCCTGCAGGAGCGGCGGGAGAATTTTCTTCTCCAGGGTCGACTTTCTGTGCTGACTCTTATTTCGGTATCCGTTCCACCCCCGTGTTACCGCAGTAGCACGTAAAAGATCCCGGCCATTCTGCCAAAAGGGCAGGTTACAGCTAAATACGCATACACCTTACGTATGTGGCTTTGCATGAAGTGGCATGGTGCATGTTCGTAAGGTGTACACAGAACATGCGCCGAGACGGCAGCAGTTTCATGTGACACCAGCCCTGGCAGCGCCGTAAGTACACCACTTCGGTGGATATTCAAAAACGCGCTATAAAAAGCTAGCCACTACTCATGCAGGCTCCCCGTCCCTAATAAGCCTTACGGTTTCTGTGGACGTTAAGCACCATGTTTACTTAATTCATGCAGGATCACATGCGAGCGCAGTGAGTCTGCTCGAGAGCGGAGAATAGCGCTGTATATATATAAGCAATCATCATCATCGCGCTGTAGTACCTCTGGGCCAACCGACAGTCACACGGGACGGCGATACACGTCGCAACGGCAAAGTACATCTTCCTGTGCATGTTGGAGGTACATCTTTCAGTACATGCAGGCACGTGTTGCAGGGAGGGAAGGGAGGGGGGGGGAGGGGGGAAGTTGGGGGGGGGGGTATAGCTGTGGGCGGGGTGGGAGGAGGAAGGTCAAACTCCAAACACTGGTTTACGACATCCTTCCTGGAGGAAGGTGCCGGAAAGCGATGTTCGGAGTGTGTGTGTTGGGGGTGGGGGGGGGGGGGGGGGGGGCGGGGGTGGAGTGGGGGCTGGGAGGGGTGAGGGGGGGGGGAGAAGGCCGACACACGCTGATGTTCGGTTGGTGTGGAGTGGCGGCGGCGCGCCGTGTCGCTGTGCCCGACGACATTCATGCCTTCAGGAGACTGGTTCCGCCAAATCGTTCCTCAAACATTGTAACATAGCAAGAACAGGTTCAACCGTAGGGGTTACAACGGCGAGGACCACGCAGTGAACACGCAAGCGAGCGAGCGAACGTGAGAGAGAGAGAGAGAGAGGGAGAGAGAGAGAGAGAGAGACGTGTGTGCATGTGTGTGTGTGTGTGTATGTGTTGGGGGGGGGGGGACGTGTGCGTGTGTGTGTGTGTGTGTGTGAGTGTGTGTGTGTGTGTGTGTGTGGACAGAGAGAGAGAGAGAGAGAGAGAGAGACAGAGAGAGCAGTTTCTCTCCTAAACAACAACAAAACTAACAAAAAATCACCAACTTTAACTCGCACAAGACCGACAATGGTTTGGGTCTGACAAAATGATCGGAGGCAGTCACCACACAGCCACCCTTCTTTCAGTGACGTGTCAAAGTCTGGTGACCTTTTCAAACTGCCTGCATGCATGCACGTTGAACTGGCCTCCTCCCAAACATACTCAGACACAAACAGCAACCCCGAGTTACACTTCCTACAACTGGACATCAAAACCATTTTTACTTATATACACAACACAATGAAACAATACGGTGATCATGAAATATAATACCACAAACGGCCTGCATTTTTTCCGGCTTCAGTAGTATTCGGTTACGTGCGGCGTGAATTCAGAGAAAGAAAAATATATACACAACCTATCCGATCGTGGGTGTCATGCTCTGTTCAAAATGCTGACATCCACAAGGGGACAGTGAGTCAACGATGGACACACACACACACACACACACACACACACACACACACACACACACACACACTAAGCTTCTAACACACGCGTGTGTGTGTTTGTCCACACCCATGACAAAACTCCTCCGGCAAAAAGATCAAACGCTTCCAACAAACTGAATCACGCTGCGGCCGAAAATAGCCTCCACTTGTGAAGAACTCTCTCAAGTGCACTAACACGCACTTGAATACCAGCACCAACTTGCTTTTACACCAGGGCATCTCAGCGTTACTAACCGTTAGCACACCTCTTCAGCTCTAAAGTTATTTCGCCATGAAAGCGGTGGCAAAATTTGAATACACTGTGTACAAAACTATTATGCCTGCCAAGCCATATAATAAAAACCATGTTGAACAAGCTTGACGTCGGAAGGCAGTGATCGATCGACCGGCACTCGAAAATGGTTGCATGAATACTACGCGCCGAGTGTAGGTGCATGAAAATATAGGGCATAATTATGTATGCCAAGGTCACCCCAAGCGACATAGAGGGTAAAACTCAAATGAGGTTACATATTATGTATTAAGTTCGCGAGACCCCGCTTAAATCGTTAATGTTCCAACCATCTAGCGTACACATATCGCAAGACCCCGTTTAAATCGATACAGTTTTTGCTGAGTGAGAAAATACGTCAACTCTCAACCATATATATATCGTCTGTCTCGCCTCTTGGTGACCTAGATTTCTTTACATAAGCCACACGACTTTCCTTCACAAGCATGGACAAAAGAGGATTTAAGCTCCCTTACAGACGAGAGAGGGGAGTTTGGGCGTGAGGGAAAGGTCACGTATTAAGTTAAGACAGCAAAGCGCCTACAACACGAGTTCCCTTTTCGCGTTCCAATACGTCAGTCGTAACTCTTCGGAGACAACCCGGCGTTAAACAAGTCCGACAAACAACAAGCATTTCAGAGCAGCCAGGCTGCCAAACACCTATCCGTTTCACTTAACTGCAAAATAAATGTCCGTTTATCTCGCCTTTCGCTGACCCCGGCTCACCCTGTCCTGGTTTGACTGACGAAATTGAAACGTTCCCTCTCACCCTAAACTCCTCTCGGTCTCTCCCGAACATCAGACACGTATCACTACGTGTAACCCGGTACCGAAGGGAATTTGCAGAACTGACACGAGTCTGTTTTGTTTAATATGAGAACCTGTAATTTGCTGCGAGCCGAAGAGACTAGATGAACGCACGTCAGTAACGGGAAGCTGAATCAGCTCTATTTATACTGAAATCCAAATTGTAGTTCTCGAACAGTGTGTGCGGTTCCATTCCACATTAATTTTATGCAAGCTGTGTGTGTGTGCGTGTGTGCGTGCGTGAGCGTGTGTGTGTGTGTGTGTGTGTGTGTGTGTGTGTGTGTGTGTGGTGTGTGTGTGTGTGTGTGTGTGTGTGTGTGCATCCATAGTAATGAAACAAATTTGGTTGCAACAGGTTCAGCGGTTCAGAAAATATCATCCGGAAAAAAAAACATTAACTGAACTTCGAAATCTTCGCTGTGACGCTGACCTTGAACACATCAATCCAGTATTTTAACTGAACACTTCGGCTTATGACTATCTACTTACTATCAAAGTCTGGCCGCAAAAGGATCAGAAAGTTCAGAAGAGATGGTCGAAACAGTCACATTTTCCATATATATATATATATATAAATTATAAGCCATCACTATGATCCTGACCTTGAAGATACCATCTCACGTTTTCGCACGGCACTCCGGCTCTTGATGACGCACTACCACACCAAATTTAGATATAAAAGGTCGAAAGGCTCAGAAGTTAGCTTCTGAACAAAGCCCGGACACACTGAAAGACGGACAGAAAGACAGACTAGACGGACAGAATCACAGACAGTGATTTTGGTATACAGCCTGTAAGCGCAACAAAATTATCCAAACACCCCCATAAAAGGCGATGTTGACGATGCTGAAGTCGTAAGACCCCAAAAGGACAGACTGACTATGGAGTTCAACATTTGTGCGGTTCCGAATTACCAGTGTATGTCTGTGACCTGTCTGTGACCCCTCTGTCGGCACTGTGACATCTATCATTATCTATCCCAGCCCAGGCTAACGCTATCCTGCCGCCTGCACTCGCTCTACTTATGCAATTTGTCCCAACCGTCTGTCACTCACTGGAGTGCCAGCAAAGGTCAGTCTCTGATGACAAACTGCCCACAGGTTCTGCCATCAGAGTTTATTTGCTCCTCCCATGGGAATGGGGAAAAGGATACATGTTGTACGTATGATTCTGGAAAGTACAGATCTGCACGATAACTTGCCCCTCCTTCCTCTCTCTCTCTCTTCCTCTCTCTCTCTCCCTCTCTCTGGCCAAAGTACAGTAGCAGGCTAACCATTGTGTATGGAGGCAATATCACTCTCACGTCCTAACTCATAACCAGTCATCACACACACACACACACACACACAACACACACACACACACACACACACACACACCGCGCGCGCGCGCACGCACGGACACAAACACACAAAGAGTTGCATACACACATTATCAATGTAAATTCAACGACAAAAAACAACAACAAAAACCACACAGAACAAGCAGACGAAACAGTCGGACAAAAGCGACTGCCACACCAGACAATCTGGTACACGGCCTGGGACAGTGTCTGTTCTGTGCTCAAGTCAACAGAACACACCTGTCATCCTCCAGGCTCCCAGCCTCCATCCCTACCTGTCCTGTTTGCAGTGCCCCCCCCCCCCGCCCCCCCCCCTCCACCTGTCAACAACGAAGGCTGCTATTGGATCACTATATTAGCCATGTTCGTCGACTTAATGGCTGGCAACAGATGCCGCACTATATGGCAAACTGACTAGGGACTAGAGAAGAAAACCGCACCGTAGCAACAAAACAACCACCACAAAGAGGACTTTGACACATTCTTGCCCGATAAATGACGACAGATCGACGATAACACAAACAGCTAAATTTCGGTTAATAGATACATACATACATAATACATGTATGCGATTGTGTTTGGCTTTTGTTCCTTGGCTCCTAGGTTATACATATATATATATATTATAACAAAGGCGCGATTGTGTTTAGCTTTTGTTCCTTGGCTGCTAGGTTATACATATATAATAACAAAGGTGAAATCCGATTTAGTTTCCACGTATCAGCGAGTGTTGAGGAGCTTGAGAAGCCACCCGCCAGAACAAAGCCAAGACAGCTCCAAGCCATCGATCGGTAGCGGAGAGAGGCGAAGCAACAGCCACTGGTCGACCTCTAAGGTCTACCACGAGTCATGGAGACTGGGCCACGATCAATCAGACAGCATGCATACAGCGGAAACCCTTCTACAAATTCCACAGTTTGTCTAATATCACCTTGCTGTGAACAAACATCAAACAAGCCATTGATTTGACCCTTCCACAAAACCTGGTCGGTGGATATATCTATGAGAGCTGATACGCAGGTTTTCCCAGGAATGCCGATACAACAAAATGTGACACAAATCTGACTGCAAGCGGTCTGGAACTAGATCAAAACACAGTCTGTCACATTCACTTCCAGAAAATGCTGGGTAAGCTGTCGGATTTCATCTGTATCATCGTTTGTTAGTGTATTATCTGTCTGTTGCGGAGCGGAGATGGCTCAGCGACAGACTCGTGGTCGAAAGGTCTCGGGTTTGAGTCCCGACAGGAGCGGCGGGAGAATTTTGTCCTCCAGTCAACTTTCTGTGCTGACTTTTATTTTGGTATCCGTTCCACCTCCCGTGTTACCACAGCAGCGCGTAAAAGATCCCGGTCATTCTGCCAAGGTTCTGTTTATTGAAATGTCTGTCAATGTGGTTTTTGTCATGAGCTGTTTGTACTGCGCAGTGAGTTTAACTCGGATTAGAGAATGGCGCTTCGTAAGAATGATCTAGTATTAGTAGCAGTATTTATTACTTTAGTGCATGTAGACAGTAGTCATGACCTGTCCACTTACCCAACACAACGCAGAACAGAAAACAAAAGCACACCAGTCTAGCCCTATGGCAATGAATGCTAAGATGGAAGTGATACCCTGCTCAAGAACCCCAGCTAAAGTGTGATACATATAAATATATAATACGTAATCCAAGCAGGCCGGTGAGGTTGGACCATACATGATACAGCAAACAGTGTAGTGTCCCAGGCTGGGCAGAACAACACAGGAGCTGTCCCCAAGCAAGACGCGGGCTGGGTGAAAGCAGCAGAAGCAATACAGCAATGTAGTGTCCCTAGCTGGGCAGAACAACACAAGAGCTGTCCCCAAGCAAGACGCGGGCTGGGTGAAAGCAGCAGAAGCAATACAGCAATGTAGTGTCCCAGGCTGGGCAGAACAACACAGGAGCTGTCCCCAAGCAAGACGCGGGCTGGGTGAAAGCAGCAGAAGCAATACAGCAATGTAGTGTCCCAGGCCGGGCAGAACAACACAGGAGCTGTCCCCAAGCAAGACGCGGGCTGGGTGAAAGCAGCAGAAGCAACCTTTCAGCTGTCCCAGCAGAGCCTGCAGGCTTGGAGATGAGGTAGGAGGATAGCGTGGTTTTCAATCCAGCGCTCCCGCCTTGCGCCCCGGGGCGGTGTGATAAGGAGCGAGCTGCCATCTACCTGGCTTGCTCCAGAGCTACACTCATCTTGATCAGGCTCCGTCACGTTACATCCGCGTTTAAGGACCGACCGCTTGGGGCCGTCGAAGGCCCAATACTCGTCCTAAGTAAGTAAGTAAGTAAACATGGTGCTTAACGTCCACAGAAACCATAAGGCTTATTAGGGACGGGGAGAAGGTGGGCGGCGATGGGAGCCATTTTAATGTTTCATAACTGTGAGGGACAAAGTCACAAAACAGTGTCCACAGACCACAACTTTTGAAGAGAAAGCAGAGCCCAAGCGGATTCGAACCGAGGCCCCTCCGCTTACCAGCCCAACGCCCTACCTATACCGCTAGGCCAAACCGGCTCACACACGTCCTAACCATGGACAGGCCGCGCACACACACACACACACACACACACACACACACACACACACACACACACACACACACACGGGCCATGTTCCTAGCCTTGGGCACTAGAGCTAGCTAGCACTTAAGGCATGTCTGCAGGCAAATTCAAGCATATAGTTATATAGATCACTGGATGCCTAAATTTCAAGCATATATTTTATATAGATCACTGGATGCCTAGCTTACAGTCACCACACATCTTGGGCACTTAATGCACTTAGCGAACACTTAGTGCCTTGGGCACTTAGCACTTGAGGCAAGTCTGCAGTCAAACTCCAACTTGGAGTCCAAGCACTGGTTTTGGGCCCTTGCAGCACTTGAGGCAAGTCAGCATGCAGGCAGACCCTAAGCATCGGTTTACACCCTTCCTCCAAAGGATCCTTCCTGGGGCGTCCAAAGACTTTTTTCAAGGGAAAATCTTTGGGGTGCCAGAATGCAAGTCCTGGAGTCTGGTCTGCAGGTTGTGCTGAGCGCTCAAATGACACCACCGGTTTACATTGACTGTTCCCACTGCAAGTAAGTAAACATGGTGCTTAACGTCCACAGAAACCACAAAGATTATTAGGGACGGGGAGAAATGGGGCGAAGGGGGTATGGCGGTGGGGAGAGAGGGAGATTATATATACCTATCGCTACACTGTCACCACCAGAATGACTTCTGCATTAAGGTGGACAGCGATGAGAGCCATTTTAATGTTTCATAATTGTGAGCAATAGAGTCACAAGGCAGTGTCCACACACCACAACTTTTGAAGAGAAAGGAGAGCCGAAGCGGATTCGAACCGAGGTCCCTCTGCTCACCAGCCTAACGCCTTACCGCTAGGCCAAACCGGCTCACCAGTTCCTACTGCTTCTTCCCCGAGTCATTTAACATCACAGCGCGGGCCGTATCCCCTCCCCCCCCCCCTCCCCCCACCACTACCACCCCTTCACCTCAAGGTGGCGGAGAGGACTCAGTGCCAAGACCTTCGCATGAGACGAAAGCCCCAGTCCTACGTGCTTACTAACGGCAACGAAAAAGTAGTGTTGTTCCAGAAATTCCGCCAATAACATTAGGCGTTTACCCAGGATACGTACAGCGCTCTGCTGGCTTTCCTCCTGGAAAACTGACACTGAAAATTCCCAGGGGACAACGATAGCAATAAACTGATGGGCTGGTCATTTTGCACCCACCGGGTATATTGATGTCGTTGTTGTCGGGCGTCAGCGGATCTTTGGGCAGTATTCATGTACCGAATTGTTATTGCTAAGTGTTTCTGGATAGTGTTATATGCATACATGTATGCATTGAAATTACGCGGTTTCCCAGTGTCCCTTTCGAGAGTTCTCGAGTATCGAACTGCTATTGCCACGCTGTATCTTTCTATAATAGCGCTCATGTGGCGTTTGGACATTACTCAAGTATCGAGCTGCCACTGCCGTGTGTCACTTTGGACAGATGCCAAACATCGAACTGTTTTTGTCACGCGTCTGCTATTTTCAGTACTGGCTTTGAAAGTGTTCCTAACGGTTATTCCTTGCGTCTGTGGATAGCGCTGAGGTACCTTAACTTCTATTGCCAACTATGATTGTGCTTAAATGTCTCGAACTGCCGTCAAAAATCTGGAACAAGAATTACTGCTTCTGCTAGCGTTCTAAATCAAGATCCTAAACACATAAAAGGTTCAAAAGAACGCCTATTTTTTAGAACACAAACGCACAATCGGCAAATTTTGGGGGTAATCTCCTTTGTTAAGCTACAAAACAACACTTAAACAACAACTGAACGGTGAAAACCGATGAAAATATGAGAAGCGAAATAACTTATCTCGAAATACCTTAGACAACTTATTTCGCTTCGCTTCTCATCTAGTTTTTTCCTCGTTTTTCACCGTTTAATTGTTGTTCAAGCGTTGTTTTGTAGCTTGACAAAGAAGATTACCCCGAAAATTTGCAGACTGTGTGTTTGTGTCGTAATAAATAAGCCTTCTTTTGAACCTTTTAAGCGTTCAGATATCGATCTGCCATCCCCACAAGTGCCTCTTTGCACTGCACACCCATGACCCATTTTCCACTGAATGCGTGTCGTGGAGGATGGGATTTAATGCAACAGCCGAAGGCTATGACATAAACGTAAGCTGGTCGAGCGCTGTTTCTCGAAACAAAATCAGACAAGTGTAAAATTGTGCGTGCATGTATGGCTTGTGTTTTGACGCGCTGAAGACCCGTAACATATTACTATTGATATCTATATATCTCTTTCATGAATAAAACATGTTACGTTGATACCAAAGACCTATAAATCAATCCAGTTTTACTGCTCACAACAATTTCTACAGCGCAAAACTTCGAGTGGTGACTGCTGTATTTTTATAAGTCGCTGTCCGTCTGCCTTATTTTCCAGCGTAAATTAAAGTAACTTTCTCAAGGGAAAGACAGCAGCGACGTGGTCGCGCTACCTTGCTTGTACAAAAATCAATATTCTTCATATAGATCTATATATATAATATTCACGTATTCTGTGGACGTTAAGCACCATGTTTACTTACTTAGTTGTTCACGTATAATTAGCTGCTAGGACGTGCGTGTGCGGAGGGGGGGAGGGGGAGGGGGGGTTATGGGATAACTAGATGGTGACTGTCTCCTGTCAAGTGTGACCACGTCTAGGCTATAAAATGCATAACGCTTAACAATCACTCTTCCCGTCCCTAATAAGCCGTACGGTTTCTGTGGACGTTAAGCACCATGTTTACTTACAATCACTCTTGGTTTTCTTTACTGACAAACAGTGGTAAAATGGTAATGATGTGCACTTTTGCGTTGAAACGCGTAAAACGTTCCAAATCATTGCAAACCTGAATGTACAAGATTACATATAAATGTACACACCCAGAAACTGTCTTTACGACTAACGTGAAGTCTCTACCAATTAATGATTTTAACATCACTCCTCGCATGGAACTGTTTGACAAGGCCACAAAAGACTGCGATTTCTTCTCTTCTTTCCGGCAGACCTACCAGTGGCCCTTTCACTGTCATCCGGCTTTGGTTTCAAGTGATTCACCGACGGGACTGGGGTCAGGTGGAGAGACAGATTGCCCCCTTTGATGTCGCCACACTCACCTTGACGACGTTCCCCTGCACTGACGGTTACTGCCAGTCGTCTGCTTCGACGGCAAACGTCTCCTTGGCTATTCTCCGCTTCCTGCTGTGTGTGTGTGTGTGTGTGGTGGAGTGGGGGGGGGGAAGGGGTGGGGGTTAAGTGCGTGCTCCCTCCCCCACACCATCCTACACATACTTTTTTCCTCCCAAGTCAACCACCACTCCCTACCCCTTCCAACCCAGCAACCATTGCCTTCGCTCTTTCCAAATTCTGCAGCAAATTATAGACATCCCCCCCCCCCCCCCCCCCCCACACCATTTTCAGGACAAAATCAGCTGCAGCTGCAAGGTTCCTAACGCGCCGTCGCTTCATACAACTTCAAAAGACAGCAGGAGAAAGAAAGAAAAGAAGAAAAAAAGAAGACAGCATCGGTGTTTGTCTTTGTCTTTTACGCGACTGAAAGAGCACGCATTCCTCATGGTAAATGACAACTGGTTTAACAGTAACAGTAGTAATAACTTGGTGTTTTAGGCCCAGTCAACCATTGCGGTTATATCAGGGCGAATTAACAGCAATAAGAACAAAACAATCTTTCAATAAACCTTTTAAAAGCTTTCGACACAAGCGACGGAGCCCAACGTCTCGTACAGCTACATCCCGAAACGATGGCGATGATGAGGATTATGGTGATGACAGTATGTACACGGATGCCGACATACTTGTGTATCTCTAAAGACATGTCCCTCTAAAGACAGGCGTAGACACGTTGCATTGTGATTCCAATTCAGCACAACTTTCTTTTTTAAGATCCATAATATTTCAACTTCAGCAGGGGGAAAACAAACACACGCACGCACGCACGCACCACCACCACCCACCACCACCCAACAAAAACAACAACAACAACAACAAAACAGGAAGTAAACGAACACGTAGACGTATACACGTCAACCATTGTGGAAGACAAATTTAGTCATCCTCATTCCGCATTCAGTCGTGACAAGCCAAGAAGACGAGCCTGTCAAGATCAAAGTACGACAAGGTTTCGATTGAGCGGCAAAAGCCTCGTGTAGTCGTTCCCTTTGATGTCTTGGTCAAACACCAAGATTATCGCTCCTCGATAACTAAGCAGCGTGCAAACAAAGAGCCATACCGGCGTAGTGGTACCTTGTGCTTTGTGGTTTCTGCACTTAGGTAGGTAGTGTTGCTTAATGTCCTCAGATGTCAGTTGACATATTAGGGACAAGCTGAGACCAGTGCCGAAGCATGGTTCAGTATAGCTTTGCGTCCACGGAAACCAGAAGGCTCGATAGGACGGACAGCCCAGGACGGCCACCTCGACTCTACACAGCTCCTGAACTGTGTGGTTTCTGCACTTATCGAGAGCGAGCGTATTCACTGGAGTTTTGTCATACAAAAATCCCTGTCAACGTGAGGCGGCGTCATGAATTATTCAAACAGCTGTTGTCATAAATTTGTGTGAAGTCAGGTCCTAGCTTCTAACGCCGGGCAAAACGAGAGGAGATGGCGAAGACGAAAACGGGTGCAGCAGGGTACGGCTGGGGGATTTGGGGGTTTTGTGGAGTAGATTTTCTGGGTATTAGCAGAGCCAGCGAGGGCTGTCACAGCGTCAGCGTCACGGAAGGTGAAGCACCGTGACAAGGTTAGAACGACTCCTTTATTTCCACACCTGCGCAACAACATAAAAACTTGCACGTAAGCATCATGCCCCAGTAACCCCCCAATCCTGCCTCCTCGCAGGGCAAACAGATGTGATTGAATTTCATTTTCATCTTCAGCCAGTCGGAAATTTTGACGGAAGATTGCTTCATTTTGAAAGAGGTTTCAGTTAATGGATGTGACTGTCAGCCCCAGTGCAGCTGGGCGACAGGCTCGGTGTATTCGCTTTCTATCACTTTGCTCGAAACACTATCCGACACTTCACAACTGTCTCAGTCTACACAGCATGAACACGAGCCTAGTGTAGTTCGTTCCTTGACGTTATTCACAGGGGCACTGAACAAGGTTGAATGGACTTGCCGTAGAAATTTACCTCCCCCCCCCCCCCTCCCCCCCTTTCAAATTACACATACAACGATGCGCACTTAGCATTTAAAATACCCCCCCCCCACACACACACACACACACATGGGATGGGTCCAGCAATGTCTGGTTGGTTGATGAGCAGATAGCACAGAGAGAGAGAGAGAGAGAGAGAGAGAGAGAGAGAGAGAGAGAGAGAGAGAGAGAGAGAGAGAGAGAAAAAGAGCTCGCACACACCACAAACACACACACACACACACACACACACACACACACACACACACACACACACAGAGCAGCTACCTGCCCTCCTGTGGAGAGGACAATAAATCAGCAGTCCGCACTATCACATCATCTTCCTCCTCGTCGTCTTCACCACCCTCAGCAAAGGAAAAGCAGCAAAGAGACTGCAAAGCGGCTATACTTTACAACAACCCTTGACACACGGCAGCAGCAACAGCAGCAATGTACCGGCACGGCCCAAGACCCGTGAAAGCCCCCACAGAGAAGAGAAGCCCCCACAGAAGGGAGGAGGATGCTGACAAGCTACAGCCGAGGAGGAGGAGGAGGAGGAGATGGAGCAGGCGCTGCGACGACACCTCGCTCTCACACATTAACCCCACGGATGCAGACACGCGGTGTTATCAACCAACTTCCGAATCCATCACGCTTATCAGCCGCTCTGGGCCGCGAAACCTTCCACCCAGACTAATTTGGGAGGCGTGCGGGGGATCCATCTTCCATTGTCTAATAATGTTCCTCACCATTACGTCTGCTCGTACGTTACCGGGAACCATGTTTGACGCTGATCCTATCGAAAACAGCACAGCGGGGGAGCAGTTCACTCCAGTCGGAGCTGATTGGAACCTCTGCCGCGCCGCCACATTGAAATTTATTACAGGGCGGGCTGGCATTTGAATTTATATTAAATCCCAAGCGAGGGTTGTAGTACCTGGTTGTGCTTCAAAGTGAATTCACTCTGCTTGCTTCGCTCGACGCGGATCTATCTAATCTTCGGCCGAACCAGTGAATGTATCGGCTTAAGGGGGACACACACACACACACACACACACACACACACACACACACTGCTGTCCACACCCATACATACGCATTTTTGAAAGGATCCGTATGAGGAACACATATTTATAAAATATAAACCGTGTTAAACCAAGAAATACCAAGCCGATCGCAAGCATAGCCAACCAGACGGCAGCTGACGGGTACCCCAATTTTGACGACACACGAGGCGTTCGTACCGCCAACCACCCATTTCATTCCCATCGCCAACTAACGAAACGTCAGCCCCACCACCGCCCTCAGCCATCATGGCGCCCGAAGCGGACATCACCAGCCATTGTGCGAACGTCCAGACGAACAGAAAGACACTGACGAATTTATCCAGGACCACAACAAGGGCCTATACATGAATTATTAACACGGGGCTGACCACAACCGGACGGGCGGGCGGACAGCTGTACCTGCTGACCCTGTAGCCGGGGCAAGGTGTTTCAGCTCCAAGGTGCCAAGCGCTTCTCGGTCATGGTGGTCGACTTACAATGGTCCGGGTTCTGGGTCAGGCCGGGAAAGGTCCCATATAGGCCCAGTCTGCCGGACTTCCGTTGCATTACGCTCAAAGTGTTGTATAAATACAGGTGCATGCTCAAAGTATTGGCATTGTCCCTAATATGCTTTTAGCATCTGTGGACATTAAGCGAAAACACAAAGTATTGGCACTGTCCCTAATATGCTTTTAGCATCTGTGGACATTAAGCGAAAACACAAAGTATTGGCACTGTCCCTAATATGCTTTTAGCATCTGTGGACATTAAGCGAAAACACAAAGTATTGGCATTGTCCCTAATATGCTTTTAGCATCTGTGGACATTAAGCGAAAACACAAAGTATTGGCATTGTCCCTAATATGCTTTTAGCATCTGTGGACATTAAGCGAAAACACAAAGTATTGGCATTGTCCCAATTGCTTTGCATGCTCAAAGTCGATGGATCATATAAGCCGTCATAGCAAACCAAAGTATTGGCACTGTCCCTAATAGCTAGGTCTGTCTTAAGGAAGTAATAGCCATACGCTTCATCTGTGGAAGTAAAGCAACGCTTCAACAACAACAAAGTATTGGCAGACCCTCGGGTTGTTTCCAACCTCCTCTTGGTTATCTAGATACCAGTTTCAGCCAGAAAGGGAGTTGGCAGCGGCATCACAAGGGCCACATAAAGCATCACTAGCAGGCCTACGGTAACTATCACTTGGCATACGAGTGAATTTGAGGTATGAACTTCACCAAGATCATAACCTCCTATGCAGACAGCTTCGATTACACAAGGGCAAAAACACTATAGAGAAAGTACTGTATATAATACTATTACAAGGTGAAGAAAAGTGTTTTGATAAACGATAGGCAAAGAACAAGACAATATGATGTGTCGCGCAGAACCACTGAGAAGAGCTCCGGACAACAAAGTTACTTCAGTACCGTCACTAAACTAAAGACAGCGAATCACGGCTGGTGAGAAAGAACAAGAACAAATAAAATTACATGAAAATGATGCACAGTGAACATAACAGTCGTGCGCAAGAAAGCGTGACGCGAGATATGACGTATTTTATCATTCTAATCGCGTGTCGTACGAATCCAGCCGACCGGGCAAAGTCCTCATAGCGAAAATTTGGATTAAAAGTTTCTATGGAACCAGGACATGCTTGGACTGTTGTTCTTCTCTCTCTCTCTCTCTCTCTCTCTCTCTCTCTCTCTCTCTCTCTCTCTCTCTCTCTCGCCATATAGATATCGAGTGCCCTCCCCTTCGTTTTCATTAACTGTCTTCTAAAGTTCTTCAGGTCAGCTTCTCCTTTTGTCTACAGCTATCTTCTACGTTATTTACCAGTTAGTCTTTTCTTTCTTTTCTTTCTTTCTTTTTGTTGTTTGCTTCTTCTTTCCCCTGACGAAGACACGTCTGTCGAAACGTCGTAGTGATTGATCTTTGTATCAGTGTCCTGCCTTTTTGGGCGAGTGCGTTTCCTTTGTTCTCTAAGACAGTAGAGCTGCAGCCTCCACGCGTGTTTGAAGTCAGCCACGTTCTTTTCTTCATGGATTGTGAACCAGAATAGAAAACTGCCGATACAGGTACAGGACAACAGGACAAGGGCTGCAGTCAAGCCTCTCGTGAGCTATAAAAATCAATACGCCGTTGCAATTATCCTGCCGTGAGACGAAAGGAAAACCTTTTCGGCATGCCTACAGTCTGCAATACGTGGACTTTACAAACTGGCGTTCACAAAATCCTACGTCGACTCGTTTTGACGCTAGCCTTTCGTTCTGGGGAACGCCCAACAACGTGACTAACCTGACTCGGTGGATTCAGTCCATGCACTTTCCTGTTCCCTTCTTGGTCATTTGAGTGTACCTCAGTTAACCCTTTCATTGCCGAAGAATTTGTACTGCTGGTGAAACACGAACAGCTGAGTTTAAGCAGGACGTCCTATGACGTTCTATAGCTGAATGAGAACTGAAGCATTTCGCCACGAACACAATAATGGTGCCTTGGGAGCATGGGAAGGGTTAAACATAGTGAAAGCAGTGTATTGGTAGCAGCAGCAGACATGGGAAACCCTGATCAACCGAATTTAACCAAGGCAGTCCAAATATGATTTTGATTTACAATCGTGGCCAGACAGCACTTACGTTGCGTTTCTTTGATTTGCGGGCGGGCACACACACACACACACACACACACACACACACACACACACACACACACACACTGATATGGTATGGTCACATACTGATAGATACGCAATTATTCTCCCGAGAAACGGAATGAAAAGAGGAATACATAAGAAATGCAGACCTCTTGCGAGACTGATGGAAAGAAACACCTCCAGTGGGCCTTTAACTTCTAACAGTTCTACACCCTCTGCGGGGCCTTTAACTGCTAACAATCCTATCACACCCGCGCCCACACACGGCTGTAAATTTTGTTAAAAGACCACAGAGGTTTCTCTAGATCAAAGTCACGCTCTCTGTTGGCTCTGTGTAGAACGGAGTTAGTTGTCTGGGAGACGAACACCCACACCCACCCACACACATATACTCCCCCCCCCCCCCCCACTACAAAGATTCTCGTATGTAATATATATATATATATATATATATATATATATATATATATATATATATATATATAACGTTAAACCATAAACATTAAGCTGAGTTTCTACAGTCTGATTTTATTCTAAAACCAATGCCACCCAATAGCTGGTAGGCGGAAACTCACTGGAAGCATTAAATGTCTGGACTGGTAATACTCGCAATCAACAATCGCTTATCATTGGAACGGACCTAGCACTCAGTGCTGCTTATCGCCTCCTCTAGACATACGCTGACTAACGATCAAGAGTGCAGTTCCGTAACGAGCTGCACGTGCACCCGATTCATGTGCCAGATCCTTCACCACGCTGTCACCCGCGTCATCTATAAGACGCGCCTGTTACGCCCACTTCAAGATGGCATCTAAAGGCCGAGGAGAGCTGATTGTGTGCTCCTCCTCGTGTCTGAGAAATCCCTTCAATGCTGCCATTCAAACAGTCCCGTCTCCCTTCTCCGTGTTGACATTCGCGCACACAAGGACTACAACAACAACTATCGTTACTTATATATCGTTGCTTTTACGGTGGAGAATTGGAGGGTGTGTGTGTGTGTGTGTGTGTGTTGTGTGTGTGTGTGTGTGTGTGTGTGTGTGTGTGTGTGTGCTGTGTCTGTGGCGTGGGGTGGGGTGGGGGTGGGGGAGTGAGGGGGGTCTGATGTGACTGCCAGCGGCAAGTTCTGTGTGTTAGTTCGTTCTTGATTTTAAAGTCCTGTCAACCGCACAGGGACACCCCAGGATGAATCATCCATGCAAAAAACTCTTTTACACCAGTTCAAAACACGTCATTAAACCACAAGTGAAAAAGATGGATCACAGTTCTGGTCAGAACACAGTCAAGAATAAACGGATCCTTTCAAGGTCGTCGACCCCCACGCTTTTTTTCTTTTCTTTTTCTTCTTTTTTTTTTTACGCCTCCGCTTTTCTCCTGGCGATCGATGGTGTGATGTCCTTGGCTTCTCGCCCGCAGGTATAGCGTCTACCTACGAATGCGTCATCTGTACGCAAGCCCGTAGCCGAACAGTTGGTCGACGATGCTTACCTCCGAGAAAGCCCAGGTTTATACACACGTTTCCGGCAAGTTTCTGGCCAGTCGAGTCCCCACGAGTCATCAAAGGCGCCTATTAACTCTGGGACAACGTCAGCTAAAAGTCCCCGAGGGACAGAATTGGTTTTAACACCCAGTGAACCGCGCCGGTCACGTCCAGGGCGAAACCCCGTGGCACATCAACCAACCCCAAAGGGACGCTACCACAGTGTGTGTGGTGAAAATGCGTTTTTGGTGACCGACAGTAAAAGAGCGTTGGTGCGTCCCAGGATGAAACACCTCTTGTGATTTAAATCGCTGAACAGAAGGTGGAAAGCTTTGCTGGTTGATGTGACAAATACTTTAGCCGTCTATTCTTCTACTAGTTCTAGCCTTTCGTGGGGTTTGCGCAACTCCACAGAAAGCACAGCTCTACGTAACTAAGTTCATGCAGACACACGTACACAGACAGACAGACAGACAGAGAGAGAGAGAGAGAGAGAGAGAGAGAGACACACACACACACACACACACACACACACACACACACACACACACACACACACACACACACACACACACAAGCAAGCCCAACAGTAAAAGAAACCAAAAATACGCGTTTAACGAAGTGTTAATTTATTTATTTTTTAACTCAAGACACACTTCAGTCGACAACTTTAAGCAGTTCTCGATTACTCATCTGAGCCACGGTCCCCCCCCCCCCACACACACACAAGTGTATGAAGCCTTGTATTAGGTGTACCCATGTGTACCTACTTTCCATTCACAAAGTGAACTTCATTGCCAGTGACCTTCAAAATAAACAGGTACTCCATTTTTGCGCCCCCCCCCAAAAAAAAAAAAGAAAGATAGAAAGAAAGAAAGAAAGAAAGAAAAAGGCAGTGCAATAACAAGCCTGTTTGCGCTACTGTACCCGACATAAAAACTTTAAAAAAAATAAACATCCACCGAAGGCAAAGCCAACTTTTTATCTCTCTGGCTCTGTTACCTATTGTATACTGCGAGTACACACCACCTCCCCGTCCCCCCCCCCCTTTTTTCCCCCCCTTCTCTCTCCTTTTTCTCTCTTCTTCTTTTAAACAGGTGACACTCTCTCCCTACTTTGACTTGCAAATCTTACGTCTCCTGTCGGTGCCCACTCCCACAATGCCACCGAAAGGCTGACCGAAAAGAAAACTGCGTAGATCAGCAAAAGAAAAGACGGAGGGAGGGGTGGCGGTATCAAAGGATATTATAGGTATATCGGTTGGGCCGGGGGGGATGGGGAGGGAGGGGTATGGGGTAGGTAGTGAGGCGGTCTCCATTTTTGAATAAGCTCAAACCCGTTTGGTTAAGGGGGTAGGCCGGGTCGGAGGACGAGGTAGCCGGGTTGATTTGGAAGGCGCACAAAGCCGTAGTGGTAGGTAAGGGGGTAGGTAGGTAGGAGAGGGGCGGGGTGGCTGTGAATGAGCTCAAGGCGCACGCAAGCCCGACTGAATGAAACCTTAGCCCCCGGGAGATAGGACGATAACCATTCATAAAACTGCGGTCGGGGTCCTGGACTCCAAAAAGAAAAAGAAGGTCTTAGCGGCTCCTCCATTTCATGAGATTGCGAAGGCCGCCGTACGCTTGTTCATTCAACTCTTCACGCAGCTGCCTCGGGTTCAGGTACAATGGCCAATCGCCCGGGTGGAAAAAAAGTGTAAGACTCGCTGAACAAAATACAGGATACGCTTTGACATAGATTGTACTGTTTCATCTGGGCTGGGGGGAGGGGTGGGGGAGGGTGGAGGGGCCGAAGACTCGCTGAACATAATACAGGATACGCTTTGGCATAGATTGTACTGTGTTATCTGGAGGTGTGTGTGTGTGTGTGTGTGTGTGTGTGTGTGTGTGTGTGTGTGTGTGTGTGTGTGTGTGTGTGTGTGTGTGTGTGTGTGTGTTGTGGGGGGTGGGGTTTAAGACTCGGTGAACAAAATACAGGATACGCTTTGAAATATATTGTACTGTTTCATCTGGGGTGGGGGGAGGGGTGGGGGAGGGGCCAAAGACTCGCTGAACATAATACAGGATACGCTTTGACGTAGATTGTACTGTTTCATCTGGGGTGGGGGATGGGGGAGGGGCCAAAGACTCGCTGAACATAATACAGGATACGCTCTGACATAGATCGTACTGTTTCATCTGGAGAGGTGTGTGTGTGTGTGTGTTGGGGGGGGGGGGGGGGGGGGTCTAAGACTCGCTGAACAAAATACAGGATACGCTTTGACATAGATTGTACTGTTTCATCTGGAGAGGTGTGTGTGTGTGTGTGTGGGGTGTGGGGGGGCTGGGGTGTCTAAGACTCGCTGAACAAAATACAGGATACGCTTTGACATAGATTATACTGTTTCATCTGGAGAGGTGTGTGTGTGTGTTGGAGGGGTGGGGGGTGGGGGGTCTAAGACTCTGTGAACAAAATACAGGATACGCTCTGACACAGATTGTACTGTTTCACCTGGAGAATGGGAAGCGGTGGGGAAGGAAGGGTCTTCGTATACTTCCACTGACGTTCAAGCGCAGACAACTGGGAAATGCGTAGGAGGGTATCACTCAATGTGCTCCTACCGAGTTGGCGTAACTTGTAAGCAAGCTACAGAATACGGCAGGCAAGCAAACTGTCGGCAGTGTGTCGTGCCTAGCGTGCTCTTTAGACAGTGCCAGGGAAGTGTCAGCAGGTACAACAGTGACATCAGTTATGTAACGATCTATAACATAGAGGCCCGAGAGGCTGGAAATGCCATGACTCCATGAGAGTGCATACATGTATACATGTACACCCACTCTCTGTGCATAATTGAGGAGGAGGAGGAGGAGGCGGAGTACATACGCACAAATGCAAACTCTCATGCATATTTCAAAAGTGTCGTGTCAATTAGGGGTTGTACAGCCTCCTCTGCTTTCAAGGAATGAGTGAACACCTGCTGCTGAGGTCGACAAAATGGAACAGCTCTAGCGGAATGTACTCACCTATACGACGACACATAAAGACCAATTACAAACACAAGCGCTTTCGATACACGGTCTTCGTCTGGTGTAGAAGAGAGATAGAAAATAATCAAAGAAGAAGGTAGTAAAGAAGAAGATAGACAAGGAGTTGAAGTAAAACAATGCTAAGGATCTAAACGTAGATTTAAAACGTTTTAAATCTACGTTTAGATCCCCCCCCCCCCCGGACTGTGGGTCACAAGGGGTGGATAGATAAATTATCTGGGGATATAACAAGCAATTATTTTTTTCTGCCTGAGGTTAATGGTGACTGAGGTCAGTCGTGTGTGTATGCATGCGTGCGAGTGTGTGTGTGTGTGTGGTACGCGTGCGTGCGTGCGTGCGTGCGTGTGTGTGTGTGTGGTATGCGTGCGTGCGTGTGTGTATGTGTGTGCGTGGTGTGTGTGTGTGTGTGTACACTGGGGAGGAGGGGAGGGAGACGGGAGCGGAAACGTGTGGGAGTTCTCGTTCTCCATGACTGAAACCACACACCACCGAAAAGTCACGAAACCTTTCTGGTGTAATAAGTTTACCTACGGGGGAAGAACAGAAAGCGCCTACTACAAGGTAAACACTATCAGCTTCAGCGCTATTGTGAGGTGGCCGCGCGCCTCCATTGTGGTTTATTTGTGAGGGGTGTGAGCGTGAAAAATAATACAACAGTCGCCAAGCACTTCCTGGGCCGGGTCACGGGTCGACAACAACTGGGAGTGCTCTCCCCTCGTAAGTTCTCCTGTTGGCGAGCTACCCCCACCTGTCGTAACTCGGTTGTAGAGGGCGTTGTAAACAAGGTTCTGTGTGTGTGTGTGTGTGTGTGTGTGTGTGTGTGTGTGTGTGTGTGTGTGTGTGTGTGTGTGTGTGTGCGCGTGTGCGTGCGTGCGTGCGTGCGTGCGTGCGTGTGTGTGTGATGTGTGTGTGTCCTCTCTCTCTCTCTCTCTCTCTCTCTCTCTCTCTCTCTCTCTCTCTCTCTCTCTCTCTGTTTGCTGCCGTGTGGAGATGTTAACCGTTTTGTTGTTGTGCGTTTTCTCGCCACCGCAAGTCCGTGCCATGATATGCAAATCATGTTATGAGGTATTTTGGGTATTTAAAACACACACACAAACAACAACAACAACAACAAACACGGCCACACACAATCCTCACACCCTACGGAGTGCATTTTCAACGTACAGTAACATGTTACAACGACATGAACTAAAGGAACAGAAATGTTTATCGGATCAGCCGGATAAAACCTAGGATCCACACACACACTTACAGAAAGGATCCACACACACACTTACAGAAAAGCACCAGCATGTGAAGTCATCACCAACATACCCTCACCGAACAGGAAACCACAGTGACACTGAGAAAGAACAGCGGGCTCCGCACCCACAATTAATCATGTTTGCCAGGTGCTGACCCCCCCCCCACACACACACCCTACCCCCTCTTCACCCCGTTTCGTCTTCGCTGCAGTTTTCAAAACTAATTTATCAAAAATCGCTCTGTTGACATACGTAACACTGAAGCACCGACACCGAGAGCGGCTGCTGCGTGTCTTATCTCCTACACCAACAGCTGATGGTGCGGGGCGAGCGGCAAGCAGCCAGGTAAGAAACGTTTTGGAGGACAGTGCGAGGGGCAGTGTACGTGTTTCCTCACAGCCAGGTACACTGCGGAGGGAGGGCAGGCAGGGCCCCGCAGGATGTTGACTAAAGCCCCACAGCAAGGACGACACACACGTAGACACTCGCACATCACCTCTGCCAATGAGGCAAACTCAGCGCACAACTATGCTTTGTTTGCTTCTTTGATCAGATTTTTTTTTTTTTTTTTTTTGGGGGGGGGGGGTTGGCAGCTGGAAGGAGCCAGCTATTTCAAAACTCTACACTTTTTAAGCAGTCTTCGAGCGCGCGCGCGCGCACACACACACACACACACTCACACAGTGGGAGAGAGACTCTCTCTCTCTCTCTCTCTCTCTCTTCTCTCTCTCTCTCTCTCTCTCTCTCTCTCTCTCATTTACTCGTCATTTATGTTTGAAGCTAACACTCGGCGATTTTGTCAGCCTCACAGTCATAATAAGATATCAACGTGGCGATTTTGTCAGTCTCACTGTCATAACAGAATATCAACGTGTAACTCTTACTAAGACAAAACGAAAGGCATACAGTTAACGGTAAACAAGTTCTGAACAACAAGCGGATTCACGTTTCAGTCCCGGTGGCAAGGTTTACTAGGCAGTGTTTATAAATATTAGCCTAGTTGGATCAAGCTTCAAACGCACTCGACTGGATCAACAATCGACATCAAAAATTCCGTTCAGTTGCCCAGCACGCTACTATTCTCCACTCCAGAATCATAACATTATCGCAGCCGAGTCGGTGGCAGACGAGTTCAAAGCCCCTTCCGTCACCACATGGGAAAATTCCTGCACAGGGAGGCCGGAAAAGAGAGCAGCTGTAAAAATTAAATCGGACCCTGACAGGAAGTCCAGAAACATTTTCGCTGGCTGCTGCCATGCAGCAATTTTTTTACCCCCCCCCCCATTCTATCGCATCACTCTTCCCTCTCGACTCAGTTGCCCATCCTCGCCCATGGGTGAGTCGGTTTGGCCTAGCGGTGTGGCGTTTGGCTGGTAAGCAGAGGGACCTCGGTTCGAATCCGCGTCGGCTCTCCTTTCTCTTCAAAAGTTGTGATCTGTGGACATTGTTTTGTCAGTGTTCAGGAACTGTGTGAGAGTCGAGGTGGTAGTCCTGGGCTCCCCGTCCTAATGAGCCTTATGGTTTCTGTGGACGTAAAGCAATATTGAACCGTGCTTCGGCATTGGACACGGTTTGTCCCTAATATGTCAACCGACATCCGAGGACATGAAGCTCTACTTCACCAACACACTGTCTTGTGACTTTGTCCTTCGCAGTTAATGAAACATTAAAATGCCTCTCATCGCTGCCCATCTTAAGGCAGGAGTCATTCTGGTGGTGACACTGACAGCGCAGCAACAGGTATATATATATATATATATATATATATATATAATATATATATATATATATATATATATATATAAACTCTCTCTTCCCACACACCTCCATACCCCTTCCCCCCGTCCCTAATAAGCCATATGGTTTCTGTGGACGTTAAGCACCATGTTTACTTTACCAGCCCACGAGTGTTGGTCGGGTCGGGACACAGTCACACTCCAGCCACAGCTGGTGTGCTGGGAGTTCTGGCGAGACTCTGCGAGTCTCAAGAGCCAGTAGTTTGCAGTGAGAGACACATTCCTGCCTTAACTCACTCAGTCCGCGGACCCAAAGATCGGCTTCACGCAGAGCCACTAGCCTGCAGGGAGAGACACATTCATGCCTTAACTCACTCAGTCCGCGGACCCAAAGATCGGCTTCACGCAGAGCCACTAGCCTGCAGGGAGAGACACATTCGGATTCCTGCCTTTACTCACTCAGTCCGCGGACCCAAAGATCGGCTTCACGCAGAGCCACTAGTGTGCAGGGAGAGAAACACTCCTGATCCTGTCTTTATTCATTTTAAGTCCGCGGAGCCAAAGATCGGCTTCTCGTCCGGTGAAGCTACTGTTTTGCTGTGTGATGATCCCGGTAGAGAGAGAGAGAGAGAGAGAGAGAGAGAGAGAGAGAGAGAGAGAGAGAGAGAGAGAGAGAGAGAGACAGACAGACAGACAGACAGACAGACAGACAGAAGGGGGGAGAGAAAGAAAAAGAGACGCAGCAAAGTAACCAAACCGAATGAGAGGGGAGAGGGGGGGGAGAAGAGAGGGAGGGAGGGAGAGGGGGGGGGGGGGAGAGAGAACAAACAAAAGCATCATCCATCTGGTATACATGTACCAAGAAACAGTAACTTGTCCTAGGAACAGCTCTCGACACTACTGATAACTGATAAAGCTGGTACATTATCCATGATTGTGTCAACTGATTCAAAAACTGATCTGCTAAGTCTTCTCATCCAATGACGCTACTGTAAGAACACCCGCACCAAGACATCTGGTTTCGACTGGGAGTGGTACAGACAATGACAAACGTGCCACAGACACCTCGTCTGCTGACGTGAAAACTAAGTAACTAATACGCCTCCAAAGAGACACTGGTGACTGCACCTCCAAGGCTAAGACTAAGAGACACTGGCTTTTATGCCTCATCTGGGTCCAAAGATCTACTTGTGATCCACTGATAATTCTGCATTTTGCTTTGCTTTTCGGTGTGTGTGTGTGTGTGTGTGTGTGTGTGTGTGTGTGTGTGTGTGTGTGTGTGTGTGCGCGCGTGCGATAGTGTGTGTGTGTGTGAGTTGTGTGTGTGTGTGCGTGCGATGTGGTGTGTGGTGTGGTGGTGTGGGTGGTGGTGCGTGCTGTGGTTGGTGGTGTGTGGTGGTGTGTGTGTGTGTGTGTGTGTGTGTGTGTGTGTGTGTGTGTGTGTGAATACGTGCGTGCGTGCAGTGTGTGGTGATTGACGGTGTTTAAAACACGCAAACCTGAGCATCTGCCATGCTAAGACCAGGAGATATTTGTTCTTCTTTCCTAGGGTATAAGATCGCTTTCTGGTCAGACACAAACCTACGACCCCCAAGAGTCAGTGGTGCACACTGATGATGATGATGATGATGATGATGAAGTGATGCTTAATGTCCTCAGATGTCAGTTGACATATTAGGGACAAGTTGTGACCAATGCCGAAGCACGGTGCAATAATTTTTTTACGTCCACGGAAAACAGAAGGTTCGTTAGGACGGACAGCCCAGGACGGCCACCTCGACTCTCACACAGCTCCTGAACTATGTGTGTGGTGCACACGAAGCCTATCATAAATTTATACCCACCCAAGATCTACATGTCACCCAACGACATTACCGTTTTGCTAGATCCAGATCATGCGGTGAAAAACTCTCACACTAGAGCATCCGGTCTGTCGGGCGTCACGGGCTATTTACAGTAGATATGCACAAGTCATCTGGCTCACAATGAGCTTGCTGTTCCAAAGGCCACGCTATCATGACGCTCGCTATACATCGTTAGCACCGCTCGCTGTGAAATTGACGATAATCAGAGAGCCAGACCAAGACACTTTCCAACCCCAGCAGTTGGTGTGTTGGAAGACAGGCGGGTTTGTCTTTCAATACCTGCAAGGAATCTGGGGAAGGAATTCAATGAAACATTCAGAATTTTATCATTAATTTACACTTGCACAGTTATTGCGATTTAACTCTCTGACATAGTATGAATGCGCTCACGATTGTAAACTAACTTCTCACAAGCCACCGAAGCCGATGTTTAAAAGATCCGTACATTTCTGTTTTAAACCCCTTCCGCTCTTGGTTTACTTCTACTTTGTTGCTAATGTTGATGTTGTTGTTCTTCACAGTTGCTGGTTCTTTACAGTTGTTGTTGCTGCTATATATGCTTCTTTTTTTCAACAGTGTGTCCATTTCATGTTTTTGAGAATTTATTGCTCATATGAACACTTGCTTCACGCCTCATCTCGAGATGTGCCCTAAGCGCTTCACAATGGCAACTGTAACCCTATTCTCTGCGTGCGAGAAGACCCACCGCGCTCTAGTCGTATGCGACCCTGAACGAGTCACTAGCTTTTTACACAGCACGTTCAGAATATCCACCAAAGTGGTTGCAGCGCTGTTTTTGAATTGTTACATGGCTGGCGCCACATGAAACCGCTGCCGTCTGGGCGCAAGTTCTATGTACACCACACAACCATGCACTATTCGAAATAACATACGTAGGGTGTATGTGTGTTTAGCCGTAATCTGCCATCTACACTTTTGGCAGAATGATCAAGAACTTTTACGTGCTTCTGCGGTTTTACCCGGTTCCCCTGGGTGGAACGAATACCGAAATAAGAGTCACAACAGAAAGTTGACCCTGGAGAAGAAAATTATCCCGGGACTCGAACCCGAGACCTTTCGATCACGAGTCCGTCGCTCTGCCGCTGAGCTATCGCCGCTCCCAATGAATGTCACAACGAATTAGAACTTGGACTGCCAACGAAATGGCAGCATTCCTGAAATGAAGACATTGGCAAGAAGGAATGGCCGGGGTACCTGGGGAATGGTCTCTCATCATTCCTTGCCCCCCCCCTTTCCTGGAGTGGAGGAGTCCAGGAATAACCGCTGTCAGCAGCACTGTTAAAAAGACATTAAAAGAAGATTCGATTTCCCCTCCTCTCCCCTAAATAAACTCACCATCCTACCCAGCATTTCGATTTGATGACTTAAGCTGATGAAGCTATCATCTTTTCTCTGTCACGCACGCACGCACGCACACACACACACACACACACACACACACACACACACACACACACACACACACACACACAAACGATGCATCGCAACGGAGGACCGAAAATTATATAAACTGTTTTTAATAACTCGGCATCACTCAAACTCGTAAAACCTTTTTTTATGTATCGCTCAAAGCAAATGTCTGGCGATCCAATTTTCTTTCAATAACCCCGACACAAAAAGTGACAACGCGATCCCTATCGGTGGCTGTAGCCTATTACCGGTCGCGACTGAGATCTAGATGCACGAGGCAAATTCTTCCACCCAGGGAGCCGCTCATCAGGAAGACTCCTACCCGCGGGGTCCATTCCTGTTATCGCCTTTGGCACTTCTAGCTCCAAGCATCTCCACAGTTCAGCTCATGAGCGTGTCACAGAACGGGAGGTAAATACTGATGGAGTTCCCTTTGAAGTTCAGCTACATGCTTGAAGAGCAAGATCGAAATCAATTCATCAAACAGACCAAGGTACGGAATCTTGTTTTGGCCGAAATGCAGCATACTTTTTTTACATCTGCAAAAAAGAAGAAGACAAAACAGAAACAGATACTTCTAAGACTAATTAATAGTAGTTTAGAGCAAACCCGTTGTCGATAACCTTAAAAGACGTAAGAGAAGTTTTAATCTTGTCCACAAGATCTCAAAAGACACCGAAATTCTAGGTTGGCTACTGTCAGTGGTCATACTATATATATATATATATATATATATATATATATATATATATATATATATATATATATATATGCACACATAACAGAGTTCAAGTCGCTTCTAATCTATCCATCATGATCTTTACCTTCCAAACCGAGTCTCAGCTCAGTTCAGTTCACAATGTTCTGTGCGCTCGGAAAAGCCCAGGCGAGTTTCACCCACTGACACTGAATAATATACATACATAATTCAACGTCTGTGAAGTTTCCCCCCAACGCGGCCTTTGAAGTAGTGACAATCAGCAGAGATAAACGACGAAAACCGTAAACAAACCCCAAAGTCTGTCAGCAGTAACAACTACTTCATACTGATTCTCATCACGTCTGTCGTGCTCGATCTCATTGATCAACTAGCCGAAAATAAGAGCTGTCAGGTCAAGCAAGCCACCGTCAGTGAAGAGCAACTCCCGACCCCGTGTCCGATCGACCCCCACCACCACCCTCCCCACCCCTCACCTCCCGCCTAGCAAACATTAATTAAAATGCACGAGCCATTAAAACAATGCAAGCGTGTGGTTGCCCATGCCATCACTGGGTGTGCTAGCGGTGGTCCCATCTGTCCTGGAGGAACTGTCTCCCATAGGAATTGATTCGCGGAGCTGTCTGGAATGGGAATCCGGATTCAATCCTGGCTGTGTGGAACCCGTCGTGCAAGGCTTGCTGACTTGACGTGCGTGGCTTTGCACTGTATAATAACAGCTTGACGTGCCTGGCTTTGCACTGTATAATAACAGCTTGACGTGCGTGGCTTTGCACTGTATAATAACAGCTTCCAAAGGGATGGACAGCGTTGAACTTGCACCAAAAGCTGCTGAGGTAGCGAAAGAGAGAGCGAGAGAGAGGAGAGAGAGAGAGAGAGAGAGAGAGAGAGAGAGAGAGACAGAGAGACAGACAGAGACAGAGAGAGTATGCGTGCGTGCGTGCGTGCGTGCTGTGTGTGTGTGTGGGGGGGGGGGGGGGGGGGTCGCGGCTCTAAACGGGGGAGCGAGCAAGGTGTTGCTAGTAGAGCTGTCTACTGTAGTTGAAGCACAGACGCTCGTGTATCTGACCGCTCACTGTGGCTGGCTGACCGGTTTCCGTGAACCACTTTCCCAACCATCCACACGTCACAGCGGTTTGAAAAACGGGGCCATCACTACATAAAACCTTTAAAAAAAATATATTTATAATCATACTGTACTGCTCGCACACCGTGGCTTTTCCGTCACGGTTGACCTCCAGCACCTTGATCACACGGTGTGCACTACTACCCAGGAAGACGTCGCTAGCCCAGAGGAGGGCGTCATAAAACAAGCAACCGTCTCCACCGCCATTCCGCACGGACAGCGGAGGCCGATGAGACGGAAGGGCTCGTCACGCGAATTTAACCTAATCACAGCCCGGGTCGGAATCGTGTCCACTCATAAAACTGGTCGCACTTTAGCCGGACCAGTGAGTGGCCATCTCCTCTGGACCTGGAAGAGCCAGTCCTTCTCTGCTGGACGCGGGAGGCAAATTGTTCGTTAGACTTGTTTGTCGCCGACCTGTCTCCGGAGAGGTACTGGCGGGGACCGAGATCCCAGGAGGCTGTTAATAAACTAATGATTTTGGGGAAACGCTACACTGTTACTAAACTAATGATTTTGGGGAAACGCTACACTGTTACTAAACTAATGATTTTGGGGAAACGCTACACTGTTACTAAACTAATGATTTTGGGGAAACGCTACACTGTTCCTAAACTAATGATTTCAGTGAAAGGGGGTATACCTAACGCTACCCTGTTACTAAACTAATGATTTCGGGGAAAGGGGGTATACCTAACGCTACACTGTTACTAAACTAATGATTTCGGGGAAAGGGGGTATACCTAACGCTACCCTGTTACTAAACTAATGATTTCGGGGAAAGGGGGTATACCTAACGCTACCCTGTCACTAAACTAATGATTTCGGGGAAAGGGTGTATACCTAACGCTACCCTGTTACTAAAATAATGATTTCTGCACTACCATGGGTGGCGATGGGAGCCATTCTGATGTTTCGTCAACTGCGAGGGGTAATGTCACATACTTTTTTTCGCCCCTTCTTTTTCTTCCGTATAAAGTCCAACATCAACACTCCGAAGGCTCTGACACTTTCAGTGCATGCCGGGTTATTTAAATATTTCCACAATCCACCCGAATTCTGACATGGACTAATGACAGGTTCTTTAAAGTGCGTATGTGACCTTTTAGCATGCGTATGATACACACGGGGGGTAAGTAACTTGGTGTTTTACGCCCAGTCAACCATTGCGGTTATATCAGGGCAAAACACACGGGGGGACTTTGGAAGGACGAAGGACTCAGTAGGGTGTCAACGAGTCACAAGTTTTGAAGAGACAGGAGAGCCGAAGCGGGAACCGAACCGTCGTCCGTTCACAAGCCTAACGCCTTACCGCTGGGCCACAGCGGCTCACAACGACGACAGATAATGCAAATGCTGTTCGATGATATCGAGAACGTGGCGGGGGCCCGAAAAAGCGAAGCGCAAGTGGCACGGTCTGACTCTGAGCCTGTCAACCTCGACCTTTTCCCAGGGTCAATCTGATCTGAACAACACGAAGACAATCATCTTTGACTTTTCCTTGTGGTAGTCAACTGATCTCCGCAATAAGGAGAGTCATCCTTGCCCTTTTCCGGGAGCGGTGGATCTGAATAACAAGGAGAGTCGGCTTTGATCTCCGCCTTCTTTCATCAATCTGAATGTCAACAAAGCTGTTTGTGTGTGAAAAGCGGGAAACCCACGTACGCCATTCTACCTTCGGATTTGTTCATCACAATTTATACTATAGATCATCCATGGTTTACGACACTGATGACCTACGTTTGATCCGAATAAAAACAGATGCTGGTGACATTACCCATACATATATTTTTTACAGCCTGCAGTTATTATTTAATTCACCTATGAGCAGCTTAGTTTATTGGGTGATGTTGCTTCATTAGTCCACTGCTGTGTCCAGCAACAATGCAACACCTGTCTGCCAAAGACCGTTTACTGTACATCTCACAATCCAGGATGAATACATTATAACGAAAATCGGATGTCGCCCATTATTTCAAAATGCCAATACTTTTGTGTAAATTGCGTGACAAGTCAATATTCTGTTTGCCCATTAAAGAACCAATATGTCATGCATTCATGAACAAGGCACTATATATATATATATATATATATATATATATATATATATATATATATACCTGTAGGATAATGATGCACAAACAAGTCACTGACCATACCATTACCATGTGTATGTAAGTATACTAATATAGTGCTATTAATGTATTAAACGCGTCACTGTGTACCAACATGTATTACACTATTACAAACATTCGCGATGCACGAGCTACTCCCTGGAATCTAGCCGAGTTCTCCGGACCGAGTGACAGCGACACACGCCTGTACACCGCACTACTCGTGAGCAACAGTACCAGCAGTATGCGCACCTGTGGGTCATTACTAACACTAACAGTCCATGTGCCCACCATGCACTGCACAGTGCAGGGGGGGCTGAATGTGGGGCAAGCACGTGCAGCACGTTGCTCCCATTGTGGTTTACTGCCACACGGCCATCAGACGCATTTACCTGGCTCTGCTCGGCTGCTCTCCAGGGGCATCAATACCACCTCTGGTCATTAGGCCTTCAGTGCTCTCGCCCCATTCTCCGCTCGTTTAGACTACAATCAGCAAGTCCAGGAGGATTTCCTTCAAATTTAAACAAATGAGCCGTTCTTCGTTAGGGCAGTCTGTGCAGAAGTAATCTCTCGTGTGTGTCAGTCTGTCTGCCTCTCTCTCTCTCTCTCTACTCATCAGTAGCTTAGCAAGGACTAGCTGTTAGGTCTTTGACTGAACCTAAACTACAATCCTTGTAAAATAAAGTTTTCGAGTTCGATCTCTCTCTCTCTCTCTCTTTACTCATCAGTAGCTTAGCAAGGACTAGCTGTTAGGTTTTTGACTGAACCTAAACTACAATCCTTGCAAAATAAAGTTTTCCAATAGTCGAGTTCGAGTTCTCTCTCTCTCTCTCTCTCTCTCTCTCTCTCTCTCTCTCTCTCTCTCTCTCTCCAGACGGCCCACTGCAGATTCAGCTGAAAATGTCACTGAATGTAATCGGGTTCTGTGAGTCTCTTGTTCCCCCACTGTACTTAAGTGAAGGGGGCTGTTGGCCTATTCAGTTAAATGTGCCGTGTCAGCCTCTCTCTCTCTCTCTCTCTCTCTCTCTCCTCTCTCTCTCTCTCTCTCTCTCTCTCGGTAAATCTACAATAATGTTCACCTCGCATCTTCTGGGTGAATTTCCACAGTTAAGCCACGACGGACGGCCGTTTTTGTCGGAGTCACGTTTTCCGGCCTGCATCTTATTTTGGACGTGTTCTGCATCTGTACCGTGTCCTCCCATTTTACGACCTTCTCTGACTGTAATAAACCAGCCGCAGTAACCATCAATGCAGGAGCCACTAAAAGGCCCCAAAAAGCATCTAACTTCTCGCTAAGGTTGCGTGTGGACTGAAATACGTGATCGTAAGTTCTCACGAGTTAGATGCTTCAAAGACGCATTCATCCCTCTCTGCTTCAAATGGGCGAAGCGGCCAGGACGATTTAAACCCTTTTTTGACCTTTGAAGGGAGAAATGGAAAGATCTACGAACCATGTTCGTTTATTGCCGACATAAAAGACGCCATAAAAGCCCAGAGCAGCCGTCTGCGGATGGAACATGGCCATTCTAGTCGACGACATTGCTAACATTATGATCAGTCATTGTGCTCTCTCTCTCTCTCTCTCTCTCTCTCTCTCTCTCTCTCTCTCTCTCTCTCTCTCTCTCTCTCTCTCTGCGAAGGTATGGTCATCAGTGCTGACAGAAGCAGTCACCAGAAAACAACACACTGAGTTTTCAGAATCAAGTTACTTTTTTTCTAAAGAAGAAAATGAGTTAAAACAAGAAATTAACTTAACTCATTAGTCCTACAAGTACAAGCACTTGCCAAACTTCAAGAGAAATCTGCGGCTAGCATCATACCCATCGTGAAATTATGCCGGTCTAGACAGACTGGTCCGCGTGCTAACATTCACAAACGACTTGCAGCTACGGATCTGTACTTCGCACACATGCTGATGCTTTACGCCTAATAACAACTGTTAGTACCCCGCAAAGCCCGGACTTCTACACTGAGACCTGCCGCTAACGCGCTACCGCTGTGCTGGTCCTTGCCGTATTTACAGAACTTCTGACTGTCTGACGTGTTTACAGAGCTTCTGACTGTCTGACGTGTTTACAGAACTTCCGATTGTCTGACGTGTTTACAGAACTTCTGATCGTCTGACGTGTTTACAGAACTTCTGGTTGTCTGACGTGTTTACAGAACTTCTGATCGTCTGACGTGTTTACAGAACTTCTGGTCGTCTGACGTAAGTTACGCCCGACATCTGGGCGTAAAATGCTGGCTTGCTGCACCCGAGAAAGTGCAACGGCTCCCAATTACTGGGCACATTCACGTAAGTTCAGCTTCAAGAAAGCGCTTTTCGGTCGTTCAGAACACTAACGACTGACATTTATGGGAGTGTGGGAACTGAGATGTGTGTAGGTCGAGGAGGAGATGGGTGGAGGGGGAGGGGGGGGGGGGGGGGATTCTGCTAATGCTACTGATTAGACGTTAACGTAGGAAGCACTCTTCTCCAAATCGGCTCAGACGACAGAAGAGGTCAAAGCAAAATCTTAAATGAAGGATTCTGTTTTAGCATGCCCCTTGATCTTATGCAGAGTTTAAAAACCGAAGTTTGTAAGTAACGATTAGCAGGACAGGTTTAAAACATTGTGCAATGCCCTAGCCCACGTATCGCACAGTTTCACTTTGTAACTGCGGCTTCTTTTGATACTCGACACGGCAGGCACAAGCCTTTAAATATGATTCGGCTTTACAATGCCCGTTCATCTGTCGAATTCAAAGACCGAGTTTCGTGAGTGACGATTTGTGGGATCAGATCCAAAAGGTCGTCAAGCGTCATCCCATGCCTACCGCACCCTTGAGAGATTTTTCAGGTGACTCATCCCACAAATCGTCACTCACGAAACTCGGTCTTTGAATTCGACAGATGAACGGGCATTGTAAAGCCGAATCATATTTAAAGGTTTGTTTTGATCTCTTTCTATTGCTGGTTAGTTAGTCAGTAATTGAATTTTAACGCCCTGTCGACCGCACAGGGTCACCTCAGGACAATTCAACTGCTGGATAAAAATACATGACAAGGCTACTTCTTTTGTGTTATACAGACAGCTAATATTCACAGCCACGCTCAATGCAGTCAATCAGTGTTAATTAAATGCAAGAACACCTATTCACGACCACGTGACTGGAACGACTCACTAAAAGTACCATAATGCTGTGAACACAAATTCATATCCATATTATATAATTACTAATTCTGAGCAGTTTACAAGGAAATGTTCCACAAAACACAACGGTCAGTTTTGACATTTTAAAGCATTAGATATTGTAAACAAGACTCAAAAGCAACAAACAGTAGTACGACTAAACACAAAACGGCAGAAATCGGTAGTACACATGCAATGGAACAGTGATAATAATAATAATAATAATAATAATAATAATGTACATTTATCATGCGCTCATCAACGCCCTGGGCGCTCACATGATACATATTAACCTAAATATGATATTCTATACACATGCAGAGCATAGTTCTACCAAAACAATTTACATAAAGTATTATTTAAAAAAAAACAACAAAAAACGCACTACAAAACACACACTGACTGTAGCAGAAACTGGGTACTGATACTGGGTACTGATACATGTACGAGTCTATAGTATTGATTTCCAATCAGTCTGTGGGCACTCCTAGACTAAGGGTACAACTGCGCCCACCGTCTGGAACAGAGTGCCTCCGGGTGATGGATCCAATTCTAGCGCACTTCACCGAGAGTGAGAACTTAGCTGGGAGGTCGACAGGGCATGGCATTTTCCGCAGACCACAGTCCCGATGCTCTCCACTCAAGTGAACCCCAGTTCCAAACAAACGGATGGAATTCTTTTGTTCCCTCCAAATTCCGGAATTCCTTTCCCCGGGATCACTTAGCCGTCAGCTGTGCTTGGTTGTGTTTGGTGCCGAGTCGAAATGCACTGTGTCAAATTCGCCTCTAATGTCGGAAGGGGCTTTCTCTCACACACCGCCCCTTTCCTCGAAATGGCTTGTTTTTCACACCGAACGTGAAAGGGCACCTGCTAGTGTTAAAGACGCAGTTCATGAAGAAGAAACAGAATTCAAGAAGAATATGTGTGTGTGTGTGTGTGTGTGTGTGTGTGTGTGTGTGTGTGTGTGTGTGTGTGTGTGTGTGTGTGTGTGTGTGTGTGTGCGTGCGTGCGTGCGTGATATATATATATATATATGCACACACATGTGTAAGTGTGTGTAGGACAGAGACGGGGGAGGAGGAGAAGAGAGAGAGAGTTCAAACAAAGCTAAAGTAAGAAAGAGAAAGTAAGAGATAAAATATCAACTGAAATTTCTCAGCAACTAAATCATAGAGAACACCACCAACACCGCAGAGTCGGTTCCCCGATGATCGGCGTATCAAACTACGTAACTATAATCACAAAGAAAGAAAAACACAACTCAGACGCAAACATTTTGTTTGCTCCTGGTTGGTTTGTATCATTATACTGATCATATTCACAAAAAGACTCAGGAGCAACAGCAGTGTGTACCCCCTCCCCACCCAACACACACACCCAAAACAACAGAAGAACAATACTTTTAAAACAAAACACAGCGAAAGGACTCACCATTGATGTCGATAGTGAAGCGTCCAAGCCCTGATCCGTCACGGATGGAGTAAGTAATCCGACCCCCGTTAGTCCCGGCGTCATCCTTGTCGTTAGCACGCACGCTCATGACGTAGGTGCCAACCTCGGAGTTCTCGGGCACAGATCCACGTTCAAGGAAGCTGCTGAACTCCGGGGCAAAGTGGTTCTCGTTCACGTCCACCACCTCGATGTTCAGCAGGCACATGGAGACCAGGGACTGCTCCCCGCCATCTTCAGCCCGCACGCTCAGGTTGTACACCTGGGTCGTCTCAAAGTCCAGCTTCTCCCGGATTCGCACGGCCCCAGTGAGTTCGTCCACTTGGAACTTGTTCCCCGCTCCATCGACGAGCTTGTAGGTGACCTTTCCGTTCTGGCCCTCGTCAAGGTCGTGCGCTGTCAAGGTTGTGATGACCGTTCCGACAGGAAGGTCCTCTCGCACACGAACTGTTTGCAATCTCGGGATGAACTCCGGGAAATTGTCGTTGATATCGTTGAGGGTGATGATGACAGACGACGTGGATGTCAATTTCTGACGCAGCCCTGAGTCTTGGGCCTGAACCACAATGTTGTAGACTGGCTTCTTCTCCCGGTCAAGCCTGTTCTTCACCTTGAGGATGCCGCTGTCCGCTTCGACAAAGAAATCCTCTCCGTGAGACAAGATGGAGTACCTGATCCGGGCGTTGAGGCCTGTGTCTCTGTCCGTGGCGAACACTTGCAGGACAGTAGCGTTGACCTGAACATCCTCAAAAATGCTCTTCTCGTAAATCCCATGCTCAAACTGCGGAGCGTTGTCGTTTTCGTCGCTAACGAACACTTTGAGCACTTTGGATGTGGATTTGCCGGCCTCTCCCAGGTCATGAGCCGTGATGGTCAAATTGTACTCGGACCTCGTTTCGTGATCCAGAGGTGAGAAAACCTGCAGGTCGCCAGTGAAAGTGTCGATCTTGAAAGCGCCTCCGTCGTTTCCTTCCGTGATGACGAACAGCACCTGGCCTGAGTAACCCGCATCTTCATCAGTGGCCAACACCTTCAAGACCACACTCCCGACAGCTGCATCCTCAGACACGGTGATGTAGGCTGGGAAGGTTTCGTGGAACTCTGGAGCATGCTCGCCTGCCATGATGCTACCTTCTGACCCGCCCAGGTCGACGTTGACGTCCGCTTTACCCTTGTTGTTTCGCGACGAAAGCGTCAGCTGCCGCTGAAGGCGCTGCGCGACGTCTGTGTCCTGGCAGGTCACACTGACCTCAGCAGTGGCCGACAGCTGGCTCCGTTTGTTGTTGACCAGCTGCAGCGTCACCGTGGTCGGCACGGACAGGTGCTCTCCGTCACTCGCCACAACCGTTATCTCCCGCAAATCCTCGGAGTTGGAGACGAGGGAGCAGGCCACTTGCACCGAGCCTGTGGAGGGTTCGATGGCGAAGCAGCCATCGTCGTTCCCTTTAGAAATGCTGTAGGAGATGATGTTTCCTGCGTCGAAGTCGATGGCCGTGAGGACGACAATTTCCGTCCCCGTGGCCGCCTCCCTGGACAGGTATCCTTTGCACCGCGTCTTTTCAAACTCGGGACTGTTGTCGTTGGTGTCCTGGACGTTGATGACGATTCGCTTCTGCGTCCAGTGTTTGTAAGGGGAGCCCCAGTCAGAGGCCCTGACGACCACCGAGTACTGCTTCTGCATGGTCTCAAAGTCGAACACTTCGGTAGTCTTGATCTGCCCTGTGAACGCATCAATTTCAAACGGGACTGGGTCCACGTTGTGAATGGAGTAGCTGACGTGGCTGTTGTCTGCGGAGTCCGCGTCCGTCGCCGTTAACGTGGCCACTAGCGTTCCTTTGGGCATGTTTTCGTTGATGGACACGGCTTTGAGACTGTCCTCCGTGAACTTGGGGGCATTGTCGTTGAAATCTTCGACGTCGATGATGACTTTGGTTTCTCCGGTGAGGCGCGTCCCGCTGTTCGCTCTGTCTTCTGCGTACACCACCAGCAAGATCTGCTTCTCCACCTCAGCGTCCAGTTCTGCTGCTGTCGAAATCAAGCCCGTCTTCTCGTCGATGGAGAACTGGTCCGAGGCATCCTCGTCTTTGAGCCTGTACCGCACCTCACCGTTCTGGTCTTCGTCAGCATCAGTAGCTTTCACAAATAGCACGGGAGTATTGACAGGAACCACCTCCAAGAGTTCAGCCCTGTACACTTCTTTTTCGAAGACCGGGGGGTTGTCGTTGACATCCTGAATGTGCACCGGAATGATGATGGTGGTGGTCTTGGGAGGGTGCCCGCTGTCCACGGCAACGACGCTGACGTTGAAGCCTCCAGGCTCCTCCTCTCTGTCCAGGCGTGATGCCACGACAACATTGAACACACTGGGCGTGGAGGTCGACACGGCGCGGAATACCGTGCTGTCCAGGACAGCCACCCTCGAAATTTCTCCATTCCTGCCGACATCTGGGTCCGCGACCGTGAGAACGGCAAAGACGCTTCCAGGGCTCGTGTCTTCCAGCAGGGCCGGGAACTTCTGCACCAGGATGATTGGAGAGTGGTAGTTCACGGGCAGAACGTTCACTTCCAGCTTGGTGTTGCTCAGGGGCGAGATGGGTCTGTCCGAGGACTTCAGGCCACGGTCTTCCGCGTGGATTTCCAACGTATACTTCCTGCTCTGGAACTTGAGCGGGCGCATGAGGGTAACCACTCCGCTGGTGGGGTGGATGGCAAACATTGGGCTCGGGTCAAGAAAGCTGTAGTAGATCTCGCCGTTGATCCCCACCTCCGCATCTGATGCTTTGACCTCTGTGATACTGGAGTGCAGGGGGGTGTCTTCTGGAATGCTGACGCTGAACGGTCGGGGTGGAAAGAGGGGACTGAACTCATTCTGGTCCAGCAAGGTGATGTTGAGATCAGTGTAGGTTTCAATCACAGAACCTGTGACGAAAGCGCCCGTGGCTCGGATTCGGAGGTAGTATTTCTGCCTGTGCTCCCGGTTCAGTTTGCCGTAAGCACCAGTTTTCGTTCGTACTCGCAGAAAACAGAAGTCTTCCACTGTTACACTCTCCGCGTGAAAGATGCGGCCTTCGTCCTTTCCCAGGACAGAAAAATCCACTTTCAAGGAGGAGATCTCTGACATGGAGATTCCCATTTTGATGGAGGTCTTCACGTAGACCTTGCCCACCGCGTTCTCCGGCACGGTACCATTGTACACTGGATGAGTGAAGCGGAAGTTCTCCTTCACTCTTGCGGTGCTGAGCTGGCTGTAACTCTTGGCAACCAGAACCAGCAGAAGCCAGGACAGCCATATTCGCCACTCTAAGAGCGGCACGGCCCCGAGCCGTCTCATGTTCGTATCTGAAACAGAGAAAAGGGTGAAGCTTTCATTTGACTGATTTTAACGACTGACATCAAAAACTGTAACAGTGATGCCGACCATATATCAACATCCTAAACACCACCACCCTTCTTTTCCAACGTCATATTATGCCCTGCAGACTTTGCAGGTAATAGAAATTATCCAAACTTTTCGAGCTACAGTTGAGCTTCACCGATCATTATAATTTAATTAATTCTGGACAAAACAGGGGCAGTTTCCAAGATACTCGGACCCCAAAAAAGTTAATACCGATTACCCCATCACCGGCCACCAACGCCTTACTTTGAGGATGTGTTGGAAGAAGCTGTGCTGAAGAAGGCTGTATACATGATACATATCCTAACTACAATACAGTATAATGTCACAAGACGTCATGCATGATCCATTTGACTCTTGTACGAACGTATGCGTGTATGCAACTTCTTCACGACTGTAGATTGTGAATGTATAACTTTAAAACAAGGACTTGTGTTCAGTGATTCAGACGCATGCCCAAGAAGAAGAAGAAGAAGAAGAAGAAGAAGAAGAAGAAGAAGAAAGCATTATGCCCCAAGGTGTTGACTTGAGGAGGAACCTCACAGACCACAGTCAGGACCACACAGCGTGAGACAAACTGAAAGGATTACTATTTAGATCTTATCGGATTTGTCTCTCGATGGACAGAAGAAGTTGAAAGGCATGCTTGTATGATAACGTTAAGCTAAACAGCGTGGCTACAAGCCAGTAATATTGCCAGAGGGATCCCAACAACCTACCACATCCCCAGCATCTACATAGATTTCATGGTGGAAATATATTTGCTATTTGCTAATGGCCGTTATCATCATCATCATCAGTTTTTGCATGACTGGTTTGTCCCGTATGGCGATTCAGCTGTCGAAAGATCAACACAAGCAAACCAACCCTGGCCTACCTCCCAACAGTAACTCTGTCTTCTTCTGTATAGTGATTAGTATCTAACTTCAACATTTCGAGACTTGAAGCTGCCTAAGCTGTGTAGATCATAGCGTTGAAGAATGCACGAGGCCGTGCACTGGACAACACCTACTGACCTAGCCAAATCGAAGACACTTGATGTTCAGTTCCATGTCACCGAGAGACACCGACCTCAGATCCACTGTGTGTGTGTGTGTGTGTGTGTGTGTGTGTGTGTGTGTGTGTGTGTGTGTGTGTGTGTGTGTGTGTTGTAGACAACCGATTCTGTCTTGTAAACATACACAACCGAAAGCTCTGTCACACTGTTTGGTGTTTACATGTCAGTGAAAGAACCAGACTGCCAATGAGACTGGCAAGTGAGGTGTGCAACAGCTGTACGGTACTGATTACGTCACTGCACGAGATAAACCGTGAGGCTCTCTACCCTACCCTCTTCAGTGGTAAGCGCCCGCAAGGCTGCACTCTATGGAGCTCAATTCAAAGCCAAGTACTTCTTCTGCTGCATAAACACGGACACAACAATCACACAAGCCTGCAAATGAAAATATATTGATAAAATATTACATACTGCACATTTTTAGGCCAACTTGCGTCTTCGTTTGGCATTCCCTTTAACCAGTTCAGTGACAGGCGTAGGCCAGCCAGAAATTAAAATCTACAACGTTGACCTGACCCAGAAGGTTCACTGTAAAGAATCAGTCTGATAAGATACACGGAGGCCTTAAATCGTAAAGATTTACTTTATGAACCTTCGCTGGTGATCAGACTGCAGAAGACTTTGCAAGGCCCAGGGCCTGTAATACTAGTAACAGCGACAGTTCCTTCAGTGTTTGTCCCGAATACAGTACACGCTATAACACTACACAACTGTGGGTCGTTCAACTTCTTGCACTGAACGCAACAAGCTTGGGCTTTCTCGATTACATGTGCATGGAAATGGAAGCAGTACCAATACTAGAAGCAAGACTACAATAAATATGTTAAACACAGAAATGACTGGAAATATTAAAACGTGGCCGTAGTAACAGAATTAATGAAGTAAGGTGATAATATATGTATATATATATATATATATATATATATATATATATATATATATATCGTTTATAAGATTAACATTAAAGTGTTTGTGTGTGTGTGTGTGTATGACTGAGAGAGAGAGAGAGAGAGAGAGAGAGAGAGAGAGAGAGAGAGAGAGAGAGAGAGAGAGAGAGAGAGAGAGAGAGACGAGAGAGAGAGACAGACAGAGACGGTGGGGGGGGGCGCAACTCCATTAGCACCGACTAGGAAGGGGGGTAGGCTGACAGTTGGCGTGGGAATGCGTGTTGCGGGTAGGTTCACGACAGTGGGCGTCGGAGTCGTGAAGCGTACAATCAGTGCTGCCTTTGACCTGTGTGATAAATTCAGTTTTCTGTATGTCACAAACACTGAAATCAATGTTCACAACTCTCTCTCTCTCTCTCTCTCTCTCTCTCTCTCTCTCTCTCACACACACACACACACACACACACACACACACACACACACACACACACACACACACCTCATCGAACACAATACACTACAATAATTATCAAAGATGCGTTACTCGGTTCATCGTTTTTAACCAGCTGACGCAAGGCGACAAAGTGACTGAGGTAAAACAAGGTCATCAACCCGCTGAACTAACTTAAAACATCGTAAGCCGGCTAGATTGGCAGCAATGCCCGTCTATTTTAAACGGTCTTTGGCTAGCAGTAAGGCGTCAGGCTGGTACGCGGAAGGACCTCGGTTCCATTCCGCTTCGGCTGTCATCTCTCTTCACAGTTAGTGAAACGTTAAAATGGCTCTCATCGCTGCCCGTCTTAATGAAGGAGTCATTCTAGTGGTAACGGCGTCGCGTTGGGTATATAATATATATAATACACATACTACTAATAGTCTCTCCAGTCCCTCTTCCACAACCTCCTGGGATTCTGGTCCCTGGCAGTACCTACTCGGAGACAACTCGGCGTTAAACAAGTGACAAAACAGAGCACTTAGCACGGAATCAACTGTGTCAGTGAGCCACTACCAGTACCGCTGAGTGCAGGTCAACAGAGTATTCTAAAGATGCCGATAGTCCAGCAGTACGGTGACTGGGGAATGCACCTGTGCTTTATCAGTCTACACCATTGACACGAACTTATCACTACTCCCTGTATCGCCACTACTCACGGTCTAGACAGTATCCACACTGGCAACTGAAAAAGCTGAGGACCCCCCAGTACCGACCACCAGCTGTGCCTGCGTGTGTATCCCTGGTGTTGGTGTGTGTGTGTGTGTGTGTGTGTGTGTTTGTGTTTGTGTGTGTGTGTGACTGAGGGGGGCGGGGAGGGGGGGGGCGTTAGAGAACAAGTGTCATTCTTAGTTGCTCTCCCCCAAAATGACTAGATGCAGGTTTATTACAAACACAACTGAACAATGGCAGAATATACCCAATAAAAACTCAAACTAAACAACAACTCTTACAACAACAACAAAATCACACACCCCCCCCCCCAAAAAAAAAAAAAGCAGTTGAAAAGAAAAACGAATCACCTAGAATCACTACAGAATTTTTTTAAATTAAAAAATCCATCAGGTTTGGGTTTCTGAATCTGAGCACTAATACAAGCTGCACACTGACTGCAAATCGGAAATGCAAGACTTGAATCTGATATAGTCAGAGGCACAGACACATGCACGTCAGCTGATACTTAATGTATACATGGTGCTTAAATTATATCTTGGAAGTTGGAGTCTGACAGCTCAGTGACCCCTTAGCACATGAATAGGGCAGGTGTTCTCCACATCAGGCATGCAGCCGCCATCCATTAAGCCGAGTCTGCTTGGAGATTATACTGTTATAAATGCTAATTCTTTCAATTAAAACTGCACAAACTGGTCCAAACGAAGCAAATACAGTACAGAAGAGTTAAAAGCTCACAGGCTGCTTTGCCCTCGGCCAAAATCACTACAATTTAAAAAAACAATAATAGTGGTATATTATGCTTATCTGTAACTAGGTGAACTGTAATGAGTTAAATCTTGTTAACACTATCGGAACTTTAACAAAATGCAGTTAAGAAAAGCAAAGAAATTGAAGTCTTAACCCCATATATATGCAAGATATTTTGTTAACACTGATGACTGAATACCCTGAGGCAAAAAGCCTTCCTGTTTTTGCAAACAGTGGCCTCCTACAAAGAGCAACAGCGAGAAATACTCCACCGTCTCTTCACTGAATAAAGGAAGTCCCTCTTCAGAGACCCATGTGACTCAGCAGGATACCCAAATAACGCACAGCTAAAAGTAAAACAGACTAAAAAAAACCAGTTATGCCTCCTGAATATGGGAAGGTGGGTATCAATGGGTTAAAGAAACAACCGGAAACGGCCTGACTCATCACTGCTGGTGATGAACGGCTGTCCCAGCGTCAAGCATTATTCACGGGTGACATAATTTACAAGCGACAGAAACCTTGAGAAGCAGGAGAGGGTGTATCAGTGTGAAGCTTGCGGTTTGTACGGCGAAGCGGCCCACACGGGCACAGCACACGGCGGGAGGTGCAAGCGGGTGACTGCCATCTGGCCCCCTTTCTTTTGTGTTTGCCCACAGCCAAGGAGGAAGCCTTTCGCCCCGGCAGCCAGCCTAGCCCCTGTCGCCCACCTCCACTGACACCCTCAAATACCCCGCTGATGAAGGTCGGACTCTTCGGGTAATTCACACTCTTCCTCCGTAGCCGTACGGCACATTGGGTGACGTCACACCACACACACACACACATTACAGGGCGTCTCTCTCTCTCTCTCTCTCTCTCTCTCTCTCTCTCTCTCTCTCTCACACACACACATACCTCACACTGGGTTACAGGGTGAGGTCAGACACACACACACACACACTGGGTTACAGAGCCAAGATCACAAGCGCGTGCGCACACACACACATTGGGTTACAGGGTGAGGTGACACACACACATGCAGTACACACACTCACTGCACACTGGGTTACTGGGCGAGGCCCCCCCCCCCACACACACACACACTGGGTTACAGGGTGAGGTGACACACACACATGCAGTACAACACTCACTGCACACTGGGTTACTGGCGAGGCCCCCCCCCCCCACACACACACACACTGGGTTACAGGGTGAGGTGACACACACACATGCAGTACACACACTCACTGCACACTGGGTTACTGGGCGAGCCCCCCCCCACACACACACTGGGTTACAGGGTGAGGTGACACACACACATGCAGTACACACACTCACTGCACACTGGGTTACTGGGCGAGGCCCCCCCCCCCCCCCACACACACACTGGGTTACAGGGTGAGGTGACACACACACATGCAGTACACACACTCACTGCACACTGGGTTACTGGGCGAGGCCCCCCCCCCCCCCCCACACACACACCTGGGTTACAGGGTGAGGTGACACACACACATGCAGTACACACACTCACTGCACACTGGGTTACTGGGTGAGCCCCCCCCCCCCCCCCCCCCAACACACTGGGTTACAGGGTGGGGTCTCACACACACACACTGAAGAACAGACACTTTTACAGTACTGACCCGGGGTGTTTCTGCACTTTATGTACTTGAATATTTACTAGACCCCTATCAGTATCACGATGAAGTGATGCTTTATGTCCTCAGATGTCAGTTGACATATTAGGGACAAATATCAGTATCACACTAAAAAAAACACTTAAATAGACACTCCAGTCCTGGGCTCTGCACTTCATTAGTTCATGTGCAGAAAGTTTGAATTGTACCCAGACCACCAACACACTAAAGAACAGACAAGATACTGCGGTCCTGGGGGACAGTTCTGCACTTTGTGCGGAAACTTGTAAAAACCAGACCCTAACACACCAAAGAATAGCGACATGTATACACTGCACTCTTGGGGGCTGTCACAACTGCACTTTACACATGAACTTAAATTTGTCATTCTAGACCACTAACTTAGTAACTAAAACCCTGATACTACTAGAGAACAGACATGACACCACTGCCGTCCTGGGCCAGTTCTGAACTTACCATGTACCGAGAGTGAAAATGACAAGTTCTGATGAAATGTAGAGGGTCTTTGTTGACTTTGAATTCCTCAGCCGACTCACCCTGATATTTAATATTTATAACTATCCTGGTTGACTGGGCATAAAAACAAACAAGTTGTGTACAAGTTTACTTGTGTGCTGACAAAATGTGTTTCACTTTGATAATAGTCATACTGGTTGACTAGGTGTAAAAACAACAAGTTATGCACTTTTGTGTGTGCTGACAAAATGTGTTTCACCCTGATATAATATACTGGTTGATTGGGAGTAAAAATATTTTAAAAATGCACTTACATGTGTGCTGACACTGAAAATATGTTTCACCCTGATATAACCGTACTGGTTGACTGGGCGTTAAAAAAAAGAAAAAGTTATGTACTTATGTGTGTGATGACACTGAAAATATGTTTCACCCTGATGTAACCATACTGGTTGACTGGGCGTTAAAAAAAAACACCCAAGTTATTCACTTACTCCTCAATCCACTCCCCAGAGACTGTTGGGGGTGGAGGGGGGGGGGGGGGGGGGGGAGAGCAGTGTTTGTTGCATGGAGAGAGAGGGGAGCTGAACAGTGTGTGTGGTGGGGGTGGGGGTGGTACAATGGGTACAGAGGATCAGGCAGCCTTACACTGACCCTAGTAGACTCGCCGCCCCACAATGGCTAATATCCCAGACAAGAGGAGGGGGTTGGGGGAGGGGGAAGGGGGGGGGGGGACAACAGGCTGTCCTCAGCGACGACCACCCCCTGGGTCTAACCTGTCCACAGTACTGTACTATTCCACCGCTACTAAAGACGGGTAGAAACCAGAGGTCTCCGGGTGCTGCGCAAAGCAAATCCACCCCGCACTTGACTGAAATTTGGTGAAAGGGCACGTACTGCCGAGTTCTCGGTGAAAGACCCGGCCCCTTTGATGCTTCCCTGTCAATGGGGAGGCTGCCCCGTACAGACGTCTGTTCCTTTCCGCGCTGCTTGCGCAGGTAATTTTTACCTGTCGGCCCATGCATGGCTGGGTCACCACAGCAGTGGACGCGGCTGACTTTATTATCTTTACAGCACAAATTAGGAATTATAATCTAATCCATCACTTGGAGTGAAAGAGATAATTTACTAGCGTTGTAATTTGTATGAGATGTGGCATGACTTGATCTCAAGCGCAAGGCTCAGGGGTCATAAGGTCACTTGGTATTTATTGCCATTTACTCCAGTGTCAAGTAATGAGATCACATGAGGATGAGAGAGAGAGAGAGAGAATGCTTTGAGCATGAAAGACCGCACTAAACTGATTAAAATCAGGCCTGATTTTTTTTTGAAAATGTAGACCTAGAAGTACAGATTTCCATTTGCAGGTAGCATATATATATATATATATATATATATATATATATATATATATATATATATATATATATGTCTGTTGATCAATTACAACAGACCTACTTAATATTGCTTCAGGGCACATCCATGTTGGCTTGATGCTCTCTGCTAATGAAGACAGAAAAAGACTAGCTCCTGATGTCCCAGATACAGAGGCCATAAAATGCCATAAATGTGCGTCAGCGCAAAGATTTCAGTTGTAACTGACAATTGTATTCTACCTGATCTCAGAACTCTTGCTCTGGTGGCAAAGGAACAAAACACTAACAAGTGCAGTCCAACTGATGGCAAATACTGTGACTGTGTGAGTCTGCCCCCACCCCCCATACACACTTGAATCCCTTGGAAACTGACAGTGACAGCTGGATTTTACAGTTGCAGATTTCACATTCAGTCTCATCACACACACACACACACACACACACACACACACACACAACACACACACACAGAGTAACTTGAGGAAGCGGGAGATTGGAAATGCAAGAATAACATAAACTTCTCAATAAAGGTCTTACTACTATTAATGCACATGCATGCATTATACATTATATAATGATCTGCAGAGTGCACTGTATTCACCATATAGACAAGTGTGGTCTCTTTCTTTCAGTCAGCAGTGTGTAAGTGGCCGACTCACAGCTAATCTGCCTTGACAGTTGATACCTCTGCACTTGCTCAACCCTGTTGATAAAGGTCTGTCTGCCTTTAGTTATGCTGAATACTGCAATAGCTATATATATATAAATTATACATTTATAGAGTAGTAGTGTTTTCAACCTGAATCACATTGCTTGTGGCATTATATTATATATATACTATCTGGCTAAGTTATAAAAGTGCTGTCAGAATTTGCTTCTGACATAGATTTATAACTGAACAGCATGAATGAGCACTTTTCTAAGTCATGTGACTAAATTATTTTGCTGAGAACATATAATATATTACTGACTTTGCTAAGCTTCTTATAACTTCTGTAAGTATAATATAATTTTTATAACTAAAATGAGTAAATGGTCAAGTCCCAAAATAAAAACAGAGATCAGTCATATGACTTGATCAACCAGTATGTATACTATGTCTGTGTGATTATAAAACTGTTCTAATTTGAGCTTTAACTAGATCTATCATTCAACATTTACATGGGTTGAGAACAATTATTTTTCCTCTTTTTCTTTTCGTTGTCCGGGTAAATATAACTTTTTTCTTTTTTCTTCTTTTACTAGTTTAAGTGATCATAATCTTCACTTTCAGCCACGCTCAGTTTGTGCCTGATGATTCAAAGCTTTAAAGTTATTAAACAGCTTTCTATAAATTTGTATAGTGTGTGTTTTCCACTCCCTGTCCCAGACAAGTCAGTTTCAGCCCAACGGACCAGAAAACTGCATTGGATGCACTTATCACAATATCAGTTCACTGCATGGAGGCACAAAACACTGTCAATACAAGAACAAAGCGATAAAAAAATAAAAAAAATAAAAAGAAGAAGAAGAAAAAACACGTTTTCCCTCCGGCTAATAATGCTCGACTCTGTGAAAATCGAAGGCGAGCCTTGCAACTGGCCGGCCTGTTTTGACAGCAAGGGCGCGACAGTTTTGCCTGGCGAGCACCGTCAACAAACATTCCTGATGGGGACTGCTGCTGTAGTGGCTGGACCCGGCCAGCAAGACGATAACGCGACAGACCGACACACTGAGAATAGCGCTTTGCTCAGCTGTTCTCCACAGTCAATACCTGTGTTTGCTGCATATGTTGCTCTAGAAACCCTACAGGTAAACTGACATTTTGGAGGCAGCCCCAGGAAATCAATATTAATTAGACTATATGATACGACAGGGATATGACTGATTTCGAGCTGAAGAATCGTCACACATGTTCAGGACTAATGCTCTACCAGTTCAGCCTCATGCAGAGTTCTAAGTACACACACCTTTACCGCACATGCAGACGCACGCGAATCGAGCTTTCGCTGCTCAAAAGTGACACCGTTCGTCCTTACCTGGGCTGAAATTCTATTAATCTTACGATTGGCGGCAATCTAATAGCACAAAATAATAGAAATAACAGACAGATCATGTGTACTTACGTTCATATGTGCATAATCACAAACAAATACTCCTGAGCGGGTATATTCCGACGAACGTTTGAGAGTCGCTGCCTGATAGCAGCCACTTCTCTGTCAGCCATTGACACACAATGAGCACTGACTAAAAGCAACGCGGAGCACGATTGGCTGACCTCATGAACTTTGTCTATCTCCGCCGCCAGAACTATTTCTTGTTAGACAAACTTACTTCTTTTGTCCGATCTGCACAGACAATCGTGATACAGATTCATGCGTGCACAATCTTATGTCTTGAAATATTAAAGGGTAAGATTAGATTGTGTGATTAAATGTTTCTGCAAGTTTGTCGAATTTGTTTACAGTTGCTAGTGTCAATCACGGGTAGCCCCGCCTACGACACACGCCTGCGCGCGAGGATTCCAAAATGTTATGAATGGTTTTTTTGGAGAGATAAAACTGAATGCGATGAACCGGTTACGGTGTGCGCCCGAAGTGGGAGTGTACTGCTCAGCATGTGGTCAACGTGCACATTCTTTTGCTTTCGATCCTTCGATCGGGTGTGAGTCACCTCAACATGTGTGTCTCTTGCGTGCAGACCGCGACGGTCAGATCACTTCGCCGCATCGCGCTGTGTGCGAGGAAGAATCAGCTCCCTTGAGTTGGTGACTAGATCATTGCTGTTTCGGTTGCAATTCTGTTCGTCCTGTCAATTTTGAATCACCGCAACGGAAAATCGGCACTGGGGAGTGTCGTTGTGGTCATGACTGTGTCAGTTTGTTCATAGTTCCTTTACTGGTTCTCGGTAGTCTGGTTGTTTTGTTGTTTCAGTTTCCTTTCCGCTCTTCTCTTTCCTTCTCAGTCCCTCCCGG
>JABMCL010002744.1:90000-92500 GCA_018857735.1 Alviniconcha marisindica
AGAGAGAGAGAGAGAGAGAGAGAGAAGAGAGAAGGAGAATATTCTTTGCTGGGGATAGAAAAACAAACAAACTGTCTGTGCTTTTTATGGGATAGTTACAAAGTGGGACGGCGTTAACTGTGCGCACGCACCCCCTCCCCCTCACACGCCACACACACACATACGCACGCACATACACAACACACACACACAACACAACACACACACACACAACACACACACACACACACACACACAACACACACACACACACGCACGCACGACGCACGCACGCACACACCACGCACACACACACAACACACGCTCAACGCATCAGACAAAAAAACAACAACAACAACACAAGCGGGGCAGAAACAAAAAATCAAAACACACAACCAAATTCAACTACAACAACAGAGGACACAACTTATATTACATGTCGGGTGCGGAAACGAGACCAAAAGCTCACGACGTGGGAGGTCTTGGGGGGTGTGGTGTGGTGCGGTGGTGACGGTATGGGTGAATGTAAGGAAGAGAAGACAAAAGCGAAACCAAGGACCACACAATCACCAAGCAGCCGAACAATGCGGAGCACGTGGAGAGAGGTGCACTATGGGGCGCATACAGGTGGGCACCTGCAGGCCCGGAATGCTTTGAAGCGCCAGGTTACGACCGCCATCACACCTGCCCTGGCCCTTCATAAATAGAAGACAGTGCACACCGCTCCACTCCAACCCCTCCCTCTCACCTGCTGTCTTCCTGCCTTACACCTGTTTAACCCCTTCACCGCCCCAGCCTGTAAAATCTCCGGGCTGAAATGAGCAAACATACACACCTTCAAACAGTATCTTTGACGGCCCTGTAACAAATCTGCTGTGAATACTGTGCGCATCATAGTTCAGGAGCTGTGTGGAGGGGGAGTCGGAGGTTGGGTTGGTCCTGGACTTTTTTCCCGTCCATACACTGTCCTATTTCCTGTCGAGGACTTAAGATATTCATCATCATCCATTGGCAATTTTAATAGAATCTTTTAAGCATATTCATCAAACTGGTGCGATTTTGGGTAGAAGGTCTTTTTAACGGTCCTATGAGGTACCCGGGGGTGGAGAGTGGGGGTGGGGTTGAAGGTGTGGTGTGGTTTAAGGGTCATGGTGTATCTGGGATGGAGGTGTGGGGTGTGTGTGTGTGTGTGTGTGTTTTGGGGGAGGGGGGGGGGGGGGGGGGGGGGGGGGTTGTTGGAGTGGAGCACAAGTGTGCATGTGTGTGGCGGCGTGTGTGGGGTCAAATCAATCACTGTTTTATGTCTGTTTCACTGCAGGTTTTAAATTTGGAATCTTCATAAATCGTTTTCCGAGTGACGGCGAGGCAAACATGGCAGTGAACGAGTTAACGCCGAGCCGTCTCTGGAGTGGTACTGGCGGGGACCGAGATCCCAGGAGGGGGGGGGGGGGGGGGGGGGGGGGGGGGGGGGGGGGGGAGGCAGAGGAGGGAAGTTTGGTGGGCGGTGTGGAGGGCGGATAAGAACAACAACAATAACAATATACTTTATTCATCCCAGCGGAAAATTAAAGCTGTCGTTCGATCTCATGCATTAACGCACAACGAAGAATTGAATTGCACATAATTATCTCAATAATTTAAAGTCATGAAACACACACATGTACCCACTGTTAAAAATGCATCCCCTGCCTCTCAATCTACGTACGCTAAAGCATTGATTTAATGCTAATACCTAGCGAACCCAAAATACATGGAATCATTTTATATTTGACAAACCAAACCAAACCAAAAAGATTATAATTAAATAAAATCGCCCAGTCAACCCTAACCCTAACCCTAACCCACATCCCCTACCCTCCCTTGGAAAGTTAACATCCTCAGCAGATTATATCTATCTCGATATAAAACGAACAGGACAGTTTAAAGCAAGATCCTTACTCTGAATGAGTTCTTCTTCTTCTTCTTCTTCTTCTTCTTCTTCTTCTTCTTCTTCTCTCGCCCTGATATAACCGCAATGGTTGACTGGCGTAAAACACCAAGTTTTGATTATTTGAGTGTGTGTGTGTGTGTGCGTGCGTGCGTGCGTGCGTGCGTGCGTGCGTATGTGTGTGTTGGTATCTTCTACCTGTTGGGCAAAACATGTTGTGAGAAGGCCCTTTTCTTTAATGGACAAGCCCTTTCCGGTCTTCTTGAAGCGGATCTGTTTGCCGGGGCATGTTCCTAGGCCCGTTACGATTAATTGAAGGACCGTTGAACAGCAAATTCAAACAACACGGATGAAAGGGCCTCGTCTTTTGTAGTCTTGTCCACACGGTGACGAGTGAGCACTTTACTCACGGGTGCGGACTTCCGACCCTTCCCCTACTGGATCGACTGACAACCTTCAAGGAAGACCCAAGATGCCAATCTGACCGCACAGTTATATACCTGCAGTTTTAAGTGACAATAGACCTCCCACTCCCTTTCGTCTCTCCCCCCATCACCACTCCCTTCCGTCTCTCCCCCCCCCCTCCCCGCTCCC
>JABMCL010002744.1:102500-107500 GCA_018857735.1 Alviniconcha marisindica
TGCCGATTCGTCTGTCTGCTTGCCTATCTGTCGGTCTCTGTCTGTCTATCTATCTATCTGTCTCTGCCTACTTGTCTGTGTCTGCTTGCCTCTGCCTACTTGTCTGTCTACCTGCCTATCTGTCGGTCTTTGTCTGTCTACCTATCTCTGCCTACTAGTCTGTGTCTGTCTGTTTGCTTGCCTCTCCCTATTTGTCTGTCTACCTGCCTATCTGTTGGCCTATTTCTGCCTGCCGATCTGTATATCTGTTTGGCTGGCTACTTGCCTACCTGTCTGCCTACCTACCTGTCTGCATGCCGACCTGTCTGCGTCAGTCTGTCTCTGTCTACCTGTCAGTCTACTTTTGTGTTTCTGTCTGTCTACCTGCATATCTCTGTCTACCTACCTGTCTGCTTATTTGCCTATGTGTCTGTCTCTGTCTACCTTTCTTTTTTTGTCTGTTTTCCTGCATATATCTGTCTACCTACCTGTCTGCTTATCTGCCTATCTGTCTGTCTCTGTCTACCTGTCTGTCTACCTTTCTGTTTCTGTCTGTCTACCTGCCTATATCTGTCTACCTACCTGTCTGCTTATCTGCCTATCTGTCTGTCTATGTCTACCTGTCTGTCTCTGTTCGATGCCGGACTGTCTGCCCCCCTCTCTCTCTCTCTCTCTCTCCAAGGGAACTCAGTTATTCAAGCTGTCAACAGACGAGACTCTAAACTGACACATTTTATTTGCAGACAGCCCAAATAAAAATCTCTCCGTCTGTGATGATGTCATCAAGCGGCACGCCGAGCCTATCATGGCCATGAGAGAGAGAGAGAGAGAGAGAGAGAGAGAGAGAGAGAGAGAGAGAGAGAGAGAGAGAGAGAGAGAGAGAGAGAGAGAGAGAGAGAGAGAGAGAGAGAGAGAGAGAGTAGGTATAGGATTAATCCGAAGTGGGCTGTTCACTTACGGTCTGCTTGTTTCAACACTGAAGAGTTCTCCCACACGGAACGATGTCTCCTATGTCTTGTCAGGTCGAGCTCGTCAGCAAGACAGGGAGGAGGAGGGGGGGGGGGGGGGGGGGGGGGGTGGGGGGGGAGTGGGGGGGAGTAGGAGGTGGGGGGGGGGGGGGGAGGTTGAAGAGTCATACGATATCTCCTGTTCTAAAAGCTGCCACGTCTGTGTTTTGGGATAGACTTGTTCTTTAATCTCCGGATTTGCTATGGTTTTTGCTGTTGGGTTTGCAGAGGTTCAAGTTCTCTGTCGACAAAAGGCACCGACGAGCGCGATGATATCGCGACAAATACCTTTTGTCTCTCTTCGCCGATTGAGTGTATCGTCGCTTTGGACAGAATTAAGACACAGTATGCTGCCACAGCGTGAAGGAGTCGGTTAGCTAGAAACCTGGGTTACGGGGTCGGTAGGAGATTGTTGGTTCGAGTCTCAGTGCAGATCCCTCCCATCCGATCCCCCGATCATCTCCCTCGCCCCCTCCCCACCACCCTCCTCCGCGCATACTCTCTCTCTCTCTCTCTCTCCCTCTCTCTCTCTTTGAGTGTATACTCTCTCATAATTACAAGAGAGAGGAGAGAGAGAGAGAGAGAGAGAGAGAGAGAGAGAGAGAGAGAGAGAGAGAGAGAGAAGAGAGGGGTTGAGAAAAAGAGAGAGAGAGAGAGAAGGAGAGAGAGACGAGGAGAGAGAGAGAGAGAGAGAGAAGAAGAGAAGACAGACAGACAGAGACAGACAGAGCAGACAGAGCAGAGAGAGAGAGACAGACAGAAGAGAGACAGACGAGACAAGCAGACAGAAGGAAGAAGAAGAAGGCAGAAGAGAGACACGAAGACAGACAGACAGAAGACAGAAGAGAAGACAGAGAGATAAGAGATAAGATAATACTTTATTACACAGGGATAAAGATTTAAGCACGTGTCAGCTTTTTTACAAATCTGTCCCTGGTGACAAACACACAACACTCAATACATCAAACAAGAATTCCATTAAATACGCTAGAGAAAAAAACGACTTAAAAACAAAACTAATTTCTGTCTAAAAATCACATCATACGAACAGAGCAATAATAAGGCAAAGTAAGACCAATTAACAAAAAAAAGCTGAGAGAAGAGAGATGAGAGAGAGAGAGAGAGAAGAGAAGAGAGAAGAGAGAGAGAGAAGAGAGGGGAGAGAGAGAGAGAGAGAGAGAGAGAGAGAGAGAGAGAGAGGTTTTCCGCTGTGTTGATCTGCGAACAGGAACTTCCTGTCACTGGTGGCGGGGGAGGGGGGGGGGGGGGGGGGGGAGGGGGTGGTGGGAAGGGGAAGGACGAGGGGAGAAGCGGATTAGTACAAGCCTTTGTCTCCACTGTTGTACCCACTGGGTTTTCCCACCGTCGCCCGCGTCATCCAGTTGTCCAGGTTTCAAGTTTCAAGTTGATTACTAGAACAGCTAGGTATGACACAATCTGAAACAGGGCGAGGCCCAGAGCGCAAGGGAGTCAAGGGAGTCAAGGGAGTCAAGGGAGTCAAGGGAGTCAACACAAGGGAGTTAATTAGCGCGCGAAAGACATAAAACACTACAACAACGATCTGAGTGGCCTCTCGCCTGGCATGCAAGACAGAATCCTTGCTGGATCTGGATTCTAAGCAGAGGTTGAAGACATTCTTATTCTTCTTCCGTATTGTATTCAGCTTCAACATCATAAAAAACGTTGACACTTTCAGTGCATGCTGGGTTAGTTTGGTGTTTTCATTATCCACGGAACTCTGACATAAGACTACAGGATCTTTAACGTGCGTATCAGTGTGATTAATTTTCTTCTTCTTATGTATATACACACAGGGGACCTCCCTCGGTTTATAGTGTCATCCAAAGGACTTCCACTTTCAGGCCATAGAAAACAAGAACACGGTTTCAGGCCATAAAAAAACAAGAACACGCACTTAAAGACGAAAAGAACACATCACTAGCTTACCATTTTGCTTTTCACACTGGCCCTCAAGTGTCTCAGCTTTCCGAAGCACAGATGCTTCACATATTTACTTACGCAACGTTTAACTTGACGCCTTTTGTGACGCGGTGAGATCATTCTTTGCGAGACATTGATACGTATCCAGTTTTCAGGACCGGAGCAGACACGCGTACAAACAGTGATATGACGTGATGAAATACTCTTCGGTTTCAGGCCTCATAGGAATACACCGAGCCAGCAAAGACAGGATCACGTCTTGGGCACGTGGTTTGCTGTACACACCCGTATCAACCCTAACCCTCCGGAGTCAAGGGAAACGACCGAGCAGGCAGACCTTCGGGCAAAGCGACCCTCACCAGCGGCTTGCTTCTCGGAAGATCTGAAGTGTTGAGAAACTTGAGACACTACCCGAGGGCCAGGGCACAAAGCCAAGAGCATCACACCATCGATCGCCCGGAGGAGAGAGGCGTGGAAAGAGGAAGCGCTAGACGATCTTCCGTGAAAGGACGAGAGAGGGCCATCGTCAGTCAGACGAACATTGGAACCGTTTCAAAGGCAACGTTGGAGAAACTTCTGAGAGACGGGGTGGAGCGCATATGGGTTTTACCGAGCGCATAGATACCATCTTGAACTGAGCTGAACGGTATTAGCTTTAACTGACAAAACCGGATCTGTTGCAGCAACCTTGTTTTAAAATAATTTTTTTAGTGTCGTCGCTTTGGACAGAATTAAGACGCAATATGCTGTCACAGCGTGGAGGAGTCGGTTAGCTAAACAATTGGATGACGATTCTATGCCAATACCAAGTGCATGCTAAGAATACGAAGGGTTGCTTCATTGTGCTTTCGTTATTTCGTTAACTGGATCCTTGTGGGTTCTGTTCTCATCTGTGTTGTGACAACGAAAGTGGTGCTGGTACGTGGTGATTAATTGACCTCCCCCTCCCCCTCGCCCCCTCCCCCACACCCCGCCCTCCCCCAGGACCCAATATGGCGCATTACTTGGGAAAGAGGGCGGCTTTCTTTATCCAGTCAGTAACCCTAGCGTTCTCCATAGACGAAAATAATAACACACGCACGCACGCACGCACACACACGCGCGCGCACGCACGCACGCACGCACCCCCCCTCCAATTCACAGACAGACAGACACACCTACACACACACACTCTCTCTCTCACACGCACACATGCACAATCACACACACACACACACACAAAACACACACACACACACACACACACACACACACCAACCCCACACACACACACACACACACAACACACACACACACACACACACACACACACACACACACACACACACTCACACACCACACACACACACACACTCACACACACACACTCACACACCCACTCACACACACACACACACACACCACACACACACACACACACACACCCATACACACACACACACACACACGTCTCTCCCCTCTCCTTCTCTCTCATACAACACACACATGCACAATCACACACAACACACACACACACACACACACACACACACCACACCACACACAACACACACAACACCTGAAAAACAAAACAAAAAAACAGAAAAAAAAAAAAAGGGGTGGGGGTGAGGAAGTCCAGAATATAGGCAGTGAGGGGGCAGTTTACGGGTAGGTTGAGAGAAGGGTGTGGAAGGGGTATCAGACGGAAGTAGAAGATGAGCAGGAAGACGGAGGGCAAGAGGTCGTGGAGAGTTGAAGGGCAGAGAGAGAGAGAAGAGAGAGAGAGAGAGAGAGAGAGAGGAGAGAGAGTGAGGAGAGAGAGAGGAGAGAGAGAGAGAGAGAGACAGAGAGAGAGAAGAGAGAGAAAGAGTAGAGAGAGAGAGAGAGAGAGAGAGAGAGAGAGAGAAGACACACACACACACACACACACAGACAACACACAACACAACAGACAACACAGACAAGACAAACAGAAGAGAGAGAGGAGAGAGAGAGAGAGAGAGAGAGAGAGAGAGAGAGAGAGAGGAAGAGAGAGAGATGAGAGAGGCAGAGAGAGAGAGAGAGAGAGAGAGAGAGAGAGAGAGAGAGAACCAC
>JABMCL010002744.1:112500-115000 GCA_018857735.1 Alviniconcha marisindica
TTTGTCCCTCACAATTATAAAACATTAAAATGGCTCTCATCGCTGCCCACCTTAATGCACCTTAATTCTGGTAGTGACAGTGTAGCGATAGGTATGTAATCCCCCTCTTCCCCCACCTCTATACCCCCCCCCCCCTTGTCCCCGTCCCTAATAAGCATTATGGTTTCTGTGGACGTTAAGCACCATGTGCCCTAGCGCATTGTGCCTAGATCTTGCTAGGGATCATGCGCCATAGAAATGTCCATTATTATGTGTACTTACTTTCAACGTCAACGTGAGCCACAGTACCTCCCAAATCAGACACAATGTCCTCGATAAAAAGATAGAATGGGTGAGGAGGTGTAAAGCGGCGTTTTTCAAGATGCGCCGAACAAAAATTCTTGGCGAAGAAGAAGAAGAAGAAGAAGAAGAAGACAAAATGCTGCTTGGGTTTAGGTTCCTTCAGTTTACGGTTCTGGTTAGACTTATTTCGCGCCAAGTTGTCTCCGAAGTGGTTCTGGCACTTCGTGTGTTTCGGGTGGATGGGGTGGGGGGAGGGGGGGGGTCGGGGGGGTCGGGGGTTTCGGGAGGATGGAGACTATATCTAACAGTACACTGTCACCACCAGAATGACTCCAGCATTAAGATGGGTGTCGATGAAACCCATTAATGTTTCATTCATGGTGAGGGGCAAAGACACGAAGAAATTGTCCACAAGTTTTGAAGAGAAAGGAGAGCACCTAACGCCTTACCGCTAGGCCAAACCGGCTCACGCCGGCGTGTGAACTACTGTAGTTTTTTCTTTCTTTCTTCTTTTCCCTCCATAATTTTCCGGTGGTGGGCAATATCCGGGGACTAAACGGTCCATAGAGGACAATATGTCAATGGAACAGGAGGCCAGAGACCAGCTGTTCCGGCCAACTGATCTCCAGGGGGACTTTTTCCTCTCACACCGCAACGATCCGATGCCATACAGGAACTATTGATGTTTTTTTGATTTGTTGTGGTAACACAGCACCCGTATTTCCTTTCCTTTTTGCGCGTCGGAGTGTCGTGCGTTGTATAGTGCAGAGCTGGTTCGCATCGCACTGCACTGTAGTGGACGTTGGTTGCTGTGCTGTACAGCCTTGTAATGCTGTACAGCCTTGTAATGCCAAGCACCAGTAGGACCCGAAGTCAGTCCGCCTTCAAGACCATCACTGGCGGGAGCTGCCGCAAGTATCATTTTTGTCGCGATAAAAGTTTTGTCGCGACAGAAGACGTGTTTTGTCGCGACAGAAGACGTGTTTTGTCGCGACAAAAGTATGCAAAATAATGTTTGTTGCGACAAATATTTTTCGCGACAAAAGTTTTGTCGCGACAAACACATGTTTGTTGCGACAAAACTTTTGTCGCGACAAGCATATTTTTGTCGCGACAAAACGTGTCTTTTGTCGCGACAGTGGCAGCTCCCGCCAATGACACAAGAGGACGATCTTCAACAACAGCCACAACGGATTGCTCAAATCCAGTTCAGAAGTTGGAAGGGCTCCTTGCTAAGGCTGATGGACTCAAGTGTCAACCTATATCTATCTATCTATCTGTCTGTCCGTCTATCTATCTATCTATCTATCTATCTATCTATCTATCTATCTATCTATCTATATTGTAAGTTGTGACCGGGAGCTGTGTCAAAGCTGAGGCGCCGTCCTGGGCTTCCCGTCCCTGACAATCCTTATGGTCTCTGTGGACGTAAAGCAACACTGGACTTGAACCAGGCAAAGTTCCAAATGCGTTTTAATTTTTGTTCAGTTGTCCAGTCAGTATTTTGTTGTTGTAAAACTCGCTGTTGCGTGCTTAATACAACTGTGTTTAAATCAAACGCCTGATGAAATGATCTCCGGGGGGAACTCTTCCCTCTTATACTACAACAGTCCCATGCCATACAGGAAATATTGATACATTTTTTAAAATTTGTATCTGTATAATACTGATGATAATAATAATAAATGATTCTTATAAAGCGCTGTTCTCTAACCAGAGTTAAACTCACTGCGCTGAACAAACGTCTTATGACAAAAAAATAAAAATAAATGATTAACACACATTTCAAACAATCTTTCTAAATGATATAAATTCTATTGTTAAATTGATTGTTCATAGTCCTGTGGGTAAATTAGTATAATATAATAACAGATATATGCTTTTTTGTGTGTGTCTTATATCAACTCGCTGTGAACAGACATTAAATAAAACACTGATTGATTGTTTGATTGATTTGATCGAATCGAGCCTGCGCTGACGGAAATGACGCAAAGAATATCTACGACGCACTCGAAACGATCACGCGCCACAAACGGCAGACCCTCCCCCCTCTCTGTCCCCCCCCTTCCCCCTCGCTCTACTTCCCCCCTATTCCCCCCACCTCACCCTCTCCTCTCCTCTCGTGTCCTTGGTGCTGATGGAGCCATACCGTCCACAGACAGTGGAGGTACTTGAAAGACTCGAGCAGACCACTTCCGCAACGACCGCGGTTGACCCT
>JABMCL010002744.1:117500-120000 GCA_018857735.1 Alviniconcha marisindica
GGAAAGCGGGTACACTTGTCTCCCGTGTGTGCCGAGATGTTGAACGAACAGGCAGGCAAGATAAGATGGCAGCAGATAGCACACGTTCACGCAATTAAACTCGACCGGAGCTCTTCAGTCAACGGATAGCAATGCACGCATTGCACTCTGTGTTCAGAGAGGGTCCGCATGATCGCTTGAGTCTGTCGTGTCTGGGTGATTGGTTTTTCTTTTGTTCTATAAGGCATCAAGAGATTTATTGCGTTTGGCTTTGTTCTAGGTATCAGTTCTAGGTTTTGTTCTAGGCATTAGGGTTTTTGTTGCGTTCTAGGAATCGCATTCATTAGTTTGGTTTTCTTCTAGGCATCAGCGGTTTTGTTGCGTTCTAGGAATCGTATTGGTTTTGTGTTGTTCTAGGATCACAGCTCTATACACACCCGGTTTTGTGTTGTTCTAGGATCACAGCTCTATACACACCCGGTTTTGTGTTGTTCTAGGATCACAGCTCTATACACACCCGGTTTTGTGTTGTTCTAGGATCACAGCTCTATACACACCCGTTTTTTTGTTGTTCTAGGATCACAGCTCTACACACCCAGTTTTGTGTTGTTCTAGGATTACAGCTCTACACACCCGGTTTTGTGTTGTTCTAGGATCGTAGCTCTGCACACCCTGTTTTGTATTTTCGTAGAATGTCTGCTAGCGTTAAAGTCAGTGTTATTTAAGTGTCGTTTTGTAGCTTAACAAAGGGAATTACCCAGAAATTTTGCTGGTTTTGTTTTGTCCTAATAAACAGCGTTCTTTTAGCGAACCTTTTATGTGTTTGGATCTTTGAATCGTAGTTCTACATACCTTTGTTCGTTTTGTTTTAGGAGCCGTAGCTCTGATGTTTTAAGAATCAGATTTACAGTCCCTAGGTCTTTTAGGAATCATAGCTCTACAATCTCTATAGTTTATTTGCTATTGCTTCTATGCGTTTTTTTTTTTTTTTTTAATAATTTTTATTGCGAGGTGACACTATAATTTCCCGTAATGGGATGGAATGAAGCAGTCTGTATTCTGGTGATTGTGGATGACAAAGCCACGTCCTTGCTAAATGTTACGAGATTCTTCCATCTGGGTGACGTTTTCACGTAGCCCATTCTGCAGTCAATACCATTTACGGATGGATAAATCCGTTCAAACGTCAGAGCAATGTGTGTGTGTGTGTGTGTGTGTGTGTGTGTGTGTGTGTGTGTGTGTGTGTGTGTGTGTGTGTGTGTGTGTGTGTGTGTGTGTGTGTGTGTGTGTGTGTGTGTGTGTATGTGTATGTGTATGCGTGTGCGTGCATGCGTGCGCGTGCGTGCGTGTGCGTGCGTGCTTGTGTGTGTGTGTGTGTGTGTGTGTGTGTGTGTGTGTGTGTGTGTGTGTGTGTGTAAATTACGTAAATTACTAGTTTGTTTAATATGTAACTGTTGTATTTTCAATAACTGTTCTTTGAGTTCTAATCTATACAATATGTGCTATTGTGTACTGTGATGTGGTTAATGTTCAGCTGAGTTTTAATTTCTCGAATGAGATAATAAAGTCATCTTGAATCTTGCGTCTTCTGTACTTTTTGGGTTGTTCTAGGAACTATACCTCTACAGACATTGCTCTAGGAATCATCATAGCTTTACATACCCCTAACTTTGGTTATGTAAATAGAACGCCCAGTGTGGATTTTGCACGAATCGAAGAACTTAAAATAGTGATTGTGTCTACAGAAAGGCGGGCGGGATTGTTATTCAACGAGCGCATGTACACCTCTTAACCTTAAGTCAACAGTCGGTGGCAGGACCCAGGAGGCAAGACACTGAATTCGGGATGAGGGAGGCAATGTGGCTCCGTGGGTAGAGAGCTGGGTCCGGTGCACTGCACAGGTTCGATTCCTGGTGATTTATTCAGGTTCTTGTGTTGAGTCTCTCTGTGTGTGTCTCTGTCTCTCTCTGTGTCTGTCTCTCTGTCTCTCTGTCTCTCTCTCTCTCTCTCTCAGTCTCTGTCTCTGTCTGTCTCTGTCTCTGTCTCTGCCACACACACACACACACACACACACACACACACACACACACACACCACTTCACACACACACACTCTCTCTCTCTCTTCTCTCTCACACACACACACACACCCCACACACACACACACACACACACCACACACACACACACACACACACACACACACACCACACACACACACACACACAACACACACACACACACACCACACACACACACACACACCACACACACACCTCTCTCTCTCTCTCTCTCTCACACACACACACACACACACACACACACACACACACACACACACACACACACACACACACACACACACACACGCCATTGTGTGATGGACACGAAGGATGTGAAGGATTAGCTGGTCAGTCCGGGTACCCCGCAGGAATAGAAGACGAGCAGTTAAAGTTCAATGTCGCTTTACGTCCACAGAGACCATAAGGACTGTTAGATACGGGGATCCCATGACGGCCACC
>JABMCL010002744.1:130000-142500 GCA_018857735.1 Alviniconcha marisindica
TGCTCAACGCCTCATTCGGCTGTGCTGTAATGCTGATAGGCTTTACCCGTCACATAGATGTTTGTTCTTTTTCTCTCTCATTTTTTTAAATTATTTTTTAAACTAGTTATTTTGCTGTAGTCTGAACACGATCACCGATGGGCGTGCAGTTTTAAATCCATTTTAACCGCTTTTGCATGCGGCCGATGGGCGTGCAGTTTTAAATCCATTTTAACCGCTTTTGCATGCGGCCTGGTGGTAAGGTTTCCAGCAGTCAGACGGATCGACTCGGGTTTGAATCCGCTTCCGCCCCTCTTTAAGAGTTGTGATTAAGGAAGCGGTTTGGCTTAGCGATAACGGGGTGGAGCGCGTATGGGCTTTTCCGAGCGCACAGATACCACCTAGAACTGAACTGAACTGAACTGAACTGAACTGAACTTAGCGGTAAGGAGTTCCAACCAAATGCCCCAGCTGTCATGTGAAGGGCCAGTTGTGATGGTTGGGCCTAGCTTTCTCTTTAAGAGTTGTGATTAAGGAAGCGGTTTGGCTTAGCGATAACGGGGTGGAGCGCATATGGGCTTTTCCGAGCGCACAGATACCATCTTGAACTGAACTGAACTGAACTGAACTGAACTTAGCGGTAAGGAGTTCCAACCAAACGCCCCAGCTGTCATGTGAAGGGCCAGTTGTGATGGTTGGGCCTAGCTTTCTCTTTAAGAGTTGTGATTAAGGAAGCGGTTTGGCTTAGCGATAACGGGGTGGAGCGCATATGGGCTTTTCCGAGCGCACAGATACCATCTTGAACTGAACTGAACTGAACTTAGCGGTAAGGAGTTCCAACCAAACGCCCCAGCTGTCACGTGAAGGGCCAGTTGTGATGGTTGGGCCTCTTTCACAGGCAGCCCTGCAGGTGCTTGCGATGCGCGGCGTGGTGGGGGCGTCTTTGGGGTCCCAGCCTACAGGCACCACCACAGCAAAGACCGGAGGCACCTACGGCAACTCTCACCTGGCATGCGAGTAAGCACAAGGTGCATAAACTTCACAGTAGTTTGATTGCCGGATAATTAATGAACATTTAAACACAAGGCAACTCTCACCTGGCATGCGAGTAAACACAAGGTGCATAAACTTCCAGTATTTGTTTGGGAAAACTTTTAAAACCCTTCAAGGGACGTTACCTGGGTAACTCTCAATTGGCATCGAGAAAACAAAAGGTGCAAAACTTCCAGTGTTTTTTGGGAAAATTTTAATAAACTTTAAAACCACGGGGAATTTTAACCAAAGGAACTCTAAATTGGCATGGGGAGAAAACCCAAGGGGGCAAAAACTTCCATTTAGTTTAAATTGGGAAAATTTAAATGAACTTTTAAAACCCAAAAGGGACTTTACCAAAGGAACTCTCAAATTGGCATGCGAAAAAACAAAAGGTGCAAAAACTTCACAGTATTTTTGATTGGGATAATTTAAATGAACTTTTAAAACCAAAAGGGGACGTTACCTAAGGAATCTCCCTTGGCATGCGGTAAACAAAGGTGCAAAAACCTTCACAGTAGTTTGATTGGGATAATTAATGAACATTTAAACACAAGGGACTTTCCAAAGGAACTCTCACCGGGCATGCGAGTAAACCAAGGTGCATAAACTTCACGGGGAAAAAGTTTGATTTGAATAATTAATGAACATTTAAACAAAAGGGGACGGTTAAAAACCTAAGGTAAATTTAATTGGCTTTTGGCGAATAAACACAAGGGGGGCTTTTAAAAACTTAAACCAGAGGTACACCTGCAACTTTGTAGTTTGATTGGATAATTAATGAAAAATTTAAAAAAGGGTACATAAACCCCAACCATAGGTACATCCTGCATACATTGTAGTTTAATTAGATAATTAATGAAAATTTAAATATAGGGTACATAAACTCAACCAGAGGTACATCCTGCATACATTGTAGTTTGATTAGATAAGTAATGACAATTTAAATATAGGGTACATAAACTCAACCAGAGGTACATCCTGCATACTTTGTAGTTTGGTTAATTAAAAATTTAAAAGGTTAATTTTAAAGACAATTTAAATTTTTAAATATAGGGTACATAAACTCAACCAGAGGTACATCCTGCATACTTTGTAGTTTGGTTAATTAATGACAGTTTAATCACAAGGTTCATATACTCCACCAGAGGGACATTCTGCATACGTTATAGTTTGATTAGATAATTAAAAACAATTTTAAAAAACAGAAGGGGCGTCAAGTCCATCAGAGTTACTCTGGCATACACTTGTAATCTGATTCAGTAATTAATGAGAATTTAATCACATTTTTCATAAAGGCATGCATTGGACAACAGCAACAAAAACGACGACGCCGACAACGAAACTACGACAACAACAACAACAACGACAACAACAACAACAACAACAACAACGACAACGGCAATGATGACGACGACAACATCAAGCCAACAACAGCCGTGTTACAGTTGTTGTTGAATGTTTACCGGCCAAAGATGAAATGTGTCGAACCTTAGTTGGATTATGGGCGCGGAGTAAACAGCTGGGAACATACAAGCAACCAGGATCAGCTGCTACACTCGTATACATCTTATTACGTCACATCTGTGGAATGCAGCAACATATTTGATCGGGGAGGGAGGTATGTGTGTGTGTGTTTGGGGGTGGGGGGGGGGGGTCAAGTTATTTTTCCCTTTTTTTGGGGGCCCCGGTAGGGTCAATTTTTCCGTTTAAAGCACCCTCCCAACCCTGAGAGAGGGAGAGAGAGAGAGAGAGAGAGAGAAGAGAGAGAAGAAGAAGAAGAATGGAGGGGGAGGAGAGAAAAGAGAGAGAGAGAGAGAGAGTAACCCCTTGAATAAACAAAACACAAAGCACACACCACCAACCCCACACACACACAAAACCCCAACACAACACACACACACACCCACCACCCCACCAAAACACACCCACTCTCCCCTCCTTTTCTCGGCTCTCTTCACACACACAAAACACACACAACCCCCACACCACAAAAACACACAAAAACCCCCCCAAACCAAACAAAATTTTTTTTTTCCCCCGTGTTCTTTTCCCCCTTTTCCCCCAAACAAAACAACCCACACACCAACCCCTTCCCCTCCCGCTTCCCCCTTTCCCGACTAAACAACCAATTCCCCAACACACACACACAAAAACCCCACCACACCCCTCACAACACACCCACACACACCCCAACACACACCCCACACCACACACGCAGAGCATGCACTCAATCTATGCACGCGGCACAACAATACATTCCTTTCGAGCTGCTGATTCATTCTTTCGTGAGGTTATTATATCTTCATCTGCACCTTACAACGACGCTTTACACTGGCAATCAATCGAGCTTCAGACAACCTTGCCCCCTCACACAGTCGATCAGCAGCCTGCTATGCAAATGAAATAACTCCATGTAGCTAGGGCAGCTGCTCTGCAACCATCCGCTGCTTGTTGGTAGTTAACCGTCATTGCCACAAGTATGATTTTTGTCGGGACAAACGTTTTGTCGCGACAAACACGTGTTTGTCGCGACAAAATACGTCTTTTATCGAGACAAAAGTATGCTTGTCGCGACGCACACTCACACACACACGACGAATATTTGACACACACTCACACACACGACAAATATTTGTCGTGACAAACACGTGTTTTGTCGCGACAAGCATACTTTTGTTGCGGCAAAAGACGTGCTAAACCATACTTGCGGCAGCTCCCGCCGAAGATAGTTAACATCCAGTTGGCAGTGAAGGTTATCACGTTAAGGCGAAACAATGCTGTTACAGCCAGTGTTACAGGCAGTATGCGTGCAGAACCGAGCACAGACAGATCAGCTTTGTTTCGGTTCCTCAAGAGCAGCCGTTCCTAAGAGACAGGCCAAGCTTTCACCCTTGACATCTTCTTCCCGAGGGTGTCACTTAAGGCCACTACATCAGAATTAACTCTCCTTACCCGCCCGACTCCCCCCCCAACCCCCCCCCCCCCCCCCCCATTTCTGTTCCATCTTCTTTCCCTCCTGCAACCCTCCCTCAACACTAAGAGGCTAAGGGCCGAAGTGTATAAGGAAGAAGTTTGTTTTATCGATTATGTAGCCTCTGTGGGGTGTGTGTGTGTGTGTGTGGGTGGTGGTGGTGTTTTCGTGGGCGTGCCGGCTTGTTGCGTGCGTGCGTGTGTGTGTGTTTTTGGGTGTGTGTGTGTGTGTGTTTGTGTGTGTTGTTGCGTGCGTGTGTGCGTGGTGCGTGGTGCGTTGTGTTGTGTGTGTGTGTGTTTCGTGTGTGTGGTGGCGGGGTGTGTGCTTGTGTTGTGTGTGTGTGTTTTGCGTGCGTGCGTGCGATGCTGTGCGTGCGTGCGTGCGTTGTGTGCGTGCTGTGCGTGCGTTGTGGTATAAAGAGAGAAGAGAGGAGGAGAAGGAGAGGGAGAGAGAGAGAGAGAGAGAGAAGAGAGAGAGAGAGAAAAGAGAGAAACTCAACCCGAAAACTTACTCGACAGGTTGTATTAGGCTCAGTCAAAACCTGTCTAACAATAAAAGTCCTGCTAGGCATTAAGAAAAAACAAGTGAAGAAAATAAGAGAAGAGAGAGAGAGAGGAAAAGGCAGAGAAGAGAGAGAGAGAGAGGAAGAGGAGAAAGAGGAGAAAGACAGACAGACAGAAGAAAAAACCAAAACAGAGACAGACAGACAGACAGACAGACAGAGACAGACAGTTTATAACTGGGTTAACTCGGAAGGTACCTTATATAATTCCGACCGACACTCGCGGAGAAAAACAAAATACTTAGGCCGCTCTGATTTCATTTGCGATCATTGCGACCCAAGGAAGTCTGTGCAGCTAACAACTTCAGCGAAGAAATATATCGGGTCGGTCCCAGCAGCCCCTTCGCGCTTTGATGCTATCATTTCCCCAAGGAGAGGATCAGACAAGGAGCCTAGACCATCGATCGAGAGACCCGAGGAAGCAGCTAGATTTTGTTTGAGATCTGACTGCGATAAAAAAAAACATTCCACACGCGTATGGACTGACCTCTGTCTGGACTGACGTTGCGTCGTCGCCTTCTTTGTCTGGTCCAGCGGTAGAGAGACAACAAAGAGGCACTTGCCGCTGCGAAGGTGACGCCAATTATTTCACGAGCAGTACGTTAGACGTGTCATTGCTCTATGGTCCGGATGGAGGGAGCTGCGACCGGTGGGGGGCGGAGGCTGGACGGGAAAGGTGGGGAGTGAGGTGGGTGTGTGGGGGGGGGTGGGGGGGGGGGAGGGAGGGGGGGGGGGGAACTGCATTTTACGTTTGCATTAGAATTCTGGAATGATATAGAATTTCAGCTTAAGTCATAGAGAGAAGTGACTAAAAGACCCCCCATAACAGACAGACAGACAGACAGACAGACAGACAGACACACGCACGCACGCACGCACGCACGCACACACACACACACACACACACACACACACACACACACACACACACACAACACACACACACACACACATCACACACGAACATAGCCACACACACACACACATACACACACACCACACACACACCACACACACACACACACACACACACACACACACACACACACACACACACACACACACACACACATACTGTGTCATATATATAAAAGTTAACCAACTCACTGTGCTGTGACAAAATTTCTCAAATAGGATCGTAAACGGTACGCAGTGTTATTGAAATGAACTTGCATAACCCCAGCCATTAAAGATAATGACCTCAGCTTATCTTCATGGTCAATGATCATTCTGGTATTAAATAATCAATGATGAAGAGGTCTCCTAAAGACGGGTCGAGAACAATGAGTGAGATACGGATCACTGACAAGGACGGAAAAGGTCATGACCCGAAGCCCTGCTCGAGGGCATGGACCAGAGAACACAGGGCAGAGGGCATAGAACAGAGAACATAGGGCAGAGGGCATATGGCAGAGAACATAGAGCAGAGGGCAGAGAACAGAGAATATAGGCAGAGGGCATACAGCAGAGAACAAAGGGCAGAGGGCATGGAGCAGAGAACATAGGGCAGAGGGCATATGGCAGAGAACATAGAGCAGAGGGCAGAGAACATAGGCAGATGGCATAGAGCAGAGAACATAGGGCAGAGGGCATAGAGAAGAGAACATAGGGCAGAGGGCATAGAGCAGAGAACATAGGGTAGAGGGCATAGAGCAGAGAACATAGGGTAGAGGGCATAGAGGCAGAGGGCATAGAGAAGAGAACATAGGGCAGAGGGCATAGAGCAGAGAACATAGGGCAGAGGGCATAGAGCAGAGGGCATAAAGAAGAGAACATAGAGCAGAGAACATAGAGCAGAGAACATAGGGCAGAGGGCATAGAGAAGAGAACATAGGCAGAGGGCATAGAGCAGAGAACATAGGGCAGAGGGCATAGAGCAGAGGGCATAGAGAAGAGAACATAGAGCAGAGAACATAGAGCAGAGAACATAGGGCAGAGGGCATAGAACAGAGAACATGGGGCAGAGGGCAAAGAGAAGAGAACATAGGACAGAGGGCATAGAACAGAGGGCATAGAGAAGAGAACATAGGACAGAGGGCATAGAGAAGAGAACATAGGGAAGATGGCATAGAGAAGAGAACATAAGGCAGAGGGCATAGAACAGAGGGCATAGAGCAGAGAACATAGGGCAGATGGCATAGAACCAAGAACATAGGGCAGAGGGCATAGAGCAGAGGGCATAGAGAAGAAAACATAGGACAGAGGGCATATGGCAGAGAACATAGGGCAGAGGGCTTAAGACAGACAGCATGACTGAAGAGGGAATCCGTTTGTGTGAGTTCTAAATCAATCCGTTATCAATCCGTTAGATCTACGCGCATAGAACCGACTTTTCGACAGCAACACAAGCACCTATGTTCTGTGAGACGTACAGGCATGCAAGTATGTGGATGTTTATTATGTGCTTATTATATTTAAAAAATAAACTTCACGAACAAAGCTCATGGATATACTTTAAACCTCACTTTGAAGCAAGTTTACGAAAAGTGAAACAATACGCATTTTGGGGTGGCAGTAAATATAAACATCTGTGTTTGTCAGCGGATCAGCTTAAATTCAACAAACAGCTTCCCTGTGGCAAGGTAACTTTCGTTATGCTTGGCTTGAAAGACTAGGAACATAACTGACTAATCTTTCAGCTAGGATAAGGTAACCTAAAGGGACATTACCCTCGTATTGTGTTTAAAAACAAACATCCAGGTAAAAGGTTTATCTATGAATGACTTTTACCTGGATGTTTTCTGCTTTTGTTGTATTTTTACGAGTCGTGTGAAAGTGAGACGAGTGTACTTGACACCACAAAACACTTCTAGTGCAACTGTTTTGACACTTGGCAGTAAAGTTATATGGCATTATTGTATTATGTATTGTAAAGTGTACAGCATTAACACAACGTTAATACAAACTGGTGAATGGAAATTAAGGTACGGTCTAGTGTCGGGTTATCGGACACTTCAAGGAAACAAAGCAAAAGTTTTGTTAGAGTATAATTATTTGCATCTAAATTCTCCTGAAATTACTGTACTTTCGGCCAAAGAAGAGGAAGAACAAGAGGAAGTGTGAGGAAGTGTGTGTTTGTGTGTGTGTGTGTGTGTGTGTGTGTGTGTGTGTGTGAGAGAGAGAGAGAGAGAGAGAGAGAGAGAGAGAGAGAGAGAGAGAGAGAGAGAGAGAGAGACAGAGACAGAGACAGAGACAGAGAGACAGAGAGAGAGAAGAAGAAGAAGAAGAAGAAGAAGAAGAAGTAACTTGGTGTTTTAGGCCCCGTCAACCAGTACGGTTATATCAGAGCGAAGAAGAAGAAGAAGAAGAAGAAGAAGAAGAAGAAGAAGAAGAAGAAGAAGATGATGAGGAGTTAGTTAGTTGTTGGTTTTTAATGTCCAGTCAACCTTATAGGTCATATCAGGGCGAAGAAGAAGAAGAAGAAGAAGAAGAAGAAGAAGAAGAAGACTAACGCCAGGTTGCGTTTTCCTGATAGGAAAATTTGCACAGATCATACTTCCCCTGAAACTGGCTGACTATGCACGTTTACATTTTAAATTTAATACGTATATATTACATCAGTAATCGATAATAATTATGCTTGATCTACGCAGCTTACTATCTTTGGTTGAATGACACGAGAAGGCAGGAAAAGGCACGACAAATTAAGCCAGGACTGTTGGCAGCAGCGGAAGCAGGAAAAGCCGTATTGTCACTGAACCGTTTCAGTCGTGAAAGGCAGAATCTTGGACAGCTCTGGATTAAGCCTCAGCATAGAGACATTACCTCACTCACGCGCGTACAGAGAAAGTTGGCAAATGCCTCTTTAAGTTATGATCAACATTACAGACTAACTAATCCTTTAGCTTTCCGCTGGCGCCAAATCCCCGCCTAAATGCTGCGCGTGACTCCACAAAGGAGCCGTCGAGCACTGTGAGAAAACCGCCTGGTCTGCGATCAGAAATCGAAGGGTAACAATTCCACTCGGGCGCGTTCGATTGAAAGGACTTATAGCACCGTCGCCTCAGGCATTTGCACTTAGAGAGCAGAGGCGGGTCGCCCGGTCAGCCCCGCTCGCCTCGCCGTCACTTGACCGACATATTTGACCGCTGACGGTCAAGGCATCAAGATTTTCTCTCCGTCTAGCTGATTAGCAACTGGTTCTTTTGTCTGTTTCATGAGTCCTTTGTCTGTGTGGAAACGTCGGTGACTTGCATCGGCTGGCGTTCGAAAAGGGTTGAAAAGCCAGCTGCGCGAGTTCGACTCCCGGTAGAGGCAGGATGAGGCACCTTTTTTATTTCTTTTTTATTTGTTTAAAAAAAAAGATCTTCTGAGGTCTGTGCCTGTCTCGCCTTCGTGTGAACGGCACGCGCGAAGATCGTTGCGCACGTTAAAGATCCCTGGTCCACCTTTCGTTACGAGAAGGCCTAACGGTCGCTGGCATGCCAAGAAAGGAGTTCAGTTCAGTTCAGTTCAGTTCAAGACGGTATCTATGCGCTCGGGAAAGCCCATATGCGCTCCGCCCTGCCTCTCTCTCTCTCTCCTCTCTCTCTCTCTCTCTCTCTCTCTCTCTCTCGCACCGGTTGACTGGGCGTAAAACACCAACTTATCTACTCTCTCTCTCTCTCTCTCTCTCTCTCTCTCTCTCTCTCTCTCTCTCTCTCTCTCTCTCTCAGAAGTTTCCCCAAACGCTGCCTTTAAAACTGTTCTCAGAAGCAAGGCTAAGGTCGATACGCCACTGCGTGTGCATAGAATGTAGGATAAACATATACGCTACTGTGCAGAAGCCTTTTTGTGGGAACATAACTTTGGTCGATTTTTGTCTGAGCTTGCTCACCAGGCAAACGTTGTCGTAGGTGAATCAGGACTTCTGTATTTCCTCGCTGGATAACCACGTGGGAAGGAAACGAAATCCCCTGTGCTGAGTCTGCAGCTTTATTTTTTATTATTTTATTTTTTTTAATGTTCCATTTTTAGATCGGAGTAGGTGAGACTATCGCTTTGCGTGCTTCGCCTGCCGTAAAAACCTGTTTCGTTCAATTTCATTTTTCTCCGATCCTCTTCAAGAATAAAATGACGTGTGTCAGTGATTAATTTGGGATTATACCTATGATTTGATGGGGAAATACTGCTTCGTCCTCATGCTTATGACCTTCATGGTCCACTAGATGTGTGTGTGTGTGTGTGTGTGTGTGTGTGTGTGTGTGTGTGTGTGCGTGTGTGTGTGTGTGTGTGCGGGGCGTGTGTGTGTGTGTGTGTGTGTGTGTGTGTGTGTGTGTGTGTGTGTGTGTGTGTGTGGTGTGTGTGCGTGCGTGCGTGCGTGCGTGCGTGTGTGTGTGCGTGTGTGTGTATGTGTGTGTGTGTGTGTGTGTGTGTGTGTGTGTGTGTGTGTGTGTGTGTGTGCGTGTGTGACGTAGTGTGTGTGTTGTGTGTGTGTGTGTTGTGTGTGTGTGTGTGTGTGTGGTGTGTTGTGTGTGTGTGTGTGTTTGAGAGAGAGAGAGAGAGAGAGAGAGAGAGAGAGAGAGAGAGAGAGAGAGAGAGAGAGAGAGAGAGAGAGAAAAAAATGTGTGTGTGTGTGTGTGTGTGTGTGTGTGTGTGTGTGTGTGTGTGTGTGTGTGTGTGTGTGTGTGTGGGAGAGAGAGAGAGAGAGAGAGAGAGAGAGAGAGAGAGAGAGAGAGAGAGAGAGGTGTGTGTGTGTGTGTGTGTGTGTTGTGTGTGTTGTGAGAGAGAGAGAGAGAGAGAGAGAGAGAGAGAGAGAGAGAGAGAGAGAGAGAGAGAGAGAGAGAGAGAGAGGAGTGTGTGTGTAAGAGAGAGAGAGAGAGAGAGAGAGAGAGAGAGAGAGAGAGAGAGAGAGAGAGAGAGAGAGAGAGAGAGGATTATCGACGGTACATCACATAGCACTTACGGTCTCCCCACTCCTACCCCCACACCCCACCCCGTAATAGCCAACAACAACACCAACCCGAATCCGAACTGCGCACGCATTTTCAAGGACACTAAAAATAAAATAAAAGAACGTCGCCTGTGGGGGTGGAATGAAAGCTTCTTTCCTTTGTTAGTTTTTTGCTTTGCACCTCGAAGTCTGTCAGCCATTTTTCACTGATTTTAAATGAAAAATTATGACTCATCGTCACGGCGGCCAGTGCGACCCGTTCGCTACAGTAACTGAGACTGAACCCATATCTATCTCACTACTGACAAAAAACGTTTTGTGTGTCTGTTTGCTCGGCAACAGGCGCCAAAACCACGACTGGCGCCTAGGAAACAGTGTCCTCATTAAACGTAATCCGAGTCCTTGGGCAAACGAAGTGTTGAACATGAGAGAAACTGCCGCTGCCCCTGTCCTCCTCTCTTTTTACATCATACACAGTGGCGCCCCCTCTTGCAGTAACGCGATACTCCTTTAAAGGAACGATAACTCTCAAAACAGGTTTTGACTGCCCGAGCAGGTTGGCCCTTTCTCCAACAGTTAAAGAGATTCGAGAAAAGTTTAAAATCGAGGACTTGCTATTTTTAAATCGAACATTTTTGGGCTCTTGGTTGTGTCCTGTGAGTGTGTGTGTGTGTGTGTGTGTGTGTGTGTGTGTGTGTGTGTGTGTGTGTGTGTGTGTGTGTGTGTGTGCACCTAACGCTACTATCCTTGAGCATTAAAGTTTTCAAGTTCGAGTTCGAGTTCTTCTTTTGTTGTCTATCTTCTTGCACCCGAAGAAGATTTTTTGTGTGTCGAAAGTGCTCGTGTATTATTGTTTCCTTGTTTTTCGTCGTATTGGCGAGTACATTTCGCTAGATCTGTTCTATTTTGGGGAATAATTCTGTTGGTTACAGTGCAGCGTTAGGTATTACCCCCCCCCCCCCCCCCCCACACACACACACCTCCTCTGACATCTGTTCCCGGAAACAATTCGGCGTTAAACAATCTAACAAACAAAGATCCCATTTGCTTCGTTCTAAAGGTTTTCCAGTGCATGTCATTTGAAGTGTACCTTAAAATACAAAGTAGAGACAGTGGCGACCGTAACTCACTTCCTAGTCTGATACAGATCATAAATGGCAAGTAAACATGGTAGTTAACGTCCCCAGAAACCATAAGACTTATTAGGGACGGGGAGAAGGAGGGAGGTGAAGGGGTATGGAGGTGGGGGGAGAGGGAAATTATATACCAATCGCTACACTGTCACCACCAGAATGACTCCTGTATTAAGATGGGCAACGATGATAGTCATTTGAATGCTATTTAATTGTGATGGACAAAGTCACAAGACAGTGTCCACAACACACAATTTTCGAAGAGAAAGGACGTTGAAGCGGATACCAACTAACGCATTACCGCTAGGCCAAACCGGCTCACTAAATGGGGATTTGAACCGTCAACTAATATAGCTCGATTTGGATAACGACCCAAGCTGGGGGCCAGACCTGTCAGAATGGTGACGTCGCTTTTTGAGAATGTTACCCCCACGTAGCAGCATAGAAAGTTATAATGAAACTCGTGCCTGATGCGAAGAGACAGAGACAGCGGGTAGCATTCAGCAGTGAACGAGGTTCTTTCTTTCTCTTTCGACGCTGTTGGGTTTTTTGTGTTGGGAATTAGGCAAAGTGCAGACACCTTTCGTTTAGTTTTGTGTTCAAGACACTTGGTATATAATGTGGCTTAATTATCGAGTCTACTTTCTATTTTGACGCTGTTTTTGTTGTTGTTGTTGTTATTGTTTTTTTGTGTTTTTTTTGGGGGGGGGGGGGGGGAGGTGCGGGGGGGGGGGGGGGGGGGGAGGGGAGGGGGGGGGGGGGGGATTATGCAACATGCAGACATCCTTCGTTTAGTTTTGTGTCCAAGATACTTGGTATATAACGTGACTTGATTATCGAGTCTGCTTTCTATTTTGACGCTGTTGTTTTTTGTTTGTTTTTGTGAGGACTTATGCAAACTACAGACATCCTTCGTTTAGTTTTGCGTTCAGGACACTTGTTATATAA
>JABMCL010002744.1:162500-190000 GCA_018857735.1 Alviniconcha marisindica
TCAGCCCGGTCCAATCAAGTAAAAATTCAGTCCAGCTGAGCTGAACTGAGTCGAGGTCAGGCCAGTCTAGTCCAGTTAAAACAAATAGCGGTCATCAGAACCCATTTGAAAACAGCTGAGTAAAATGCGTTTTGACACAAATGAGTAAAATGCACACCCATAACATCAGCTCAGTTTTACAATAACATTCTTGCCCCAGTTTCCCTTACTGTGTACGAAGTATTCAAAGCCGATGCAATATAAGAGCGGTTTGCTGAAAAGGGGTCGACAGTTCGTACCCTGCATTGTTTGTACGAAGCAGCCTGGGAGACAACACGACCCCCGAGTCCTGCAAAGCAAAGGGTTGTGAAGGGTCAAGGTCAAGGACAGACAAACGAGGAGAAACAAAAAGAGACGACCGCGATCTCAGGAACATTTACTTATCTCTCTCCAGCCCCAAGTCAGTCAATGCGCCAGCAAGCATTAGGCGAGGAAGTCCTTAGTGAATTAAGATTTGCTGGCCAAACATCCCCAACTAGAGCAATTTGATTCGCTTCACAGTCATGTGAAGAGACAAAAGCTTTGCCGGGGACAAGAATCAATGGCGACCTCACTCCGTGGGTAGACGCTGCTTTCGGGATGTGTTTTTGTCAACACCGGCTTTTTACTTCTTCCCTCTTCGCGTCTCTTCTGTCTAGTCCAGAAGGAATATGCTCGGATCTTCTTCTTCTTCTTTTTCTTTTATCTCTCGTAATGCACACAACAAGGAAGTTTATGTATCCAAGTGTGCGATACTTAGAGACACTACACACCAGAACAACAGAACACAACAGCTCAACCAAAAAGCAGATAATTAACCTACATCTCATTTTTCACCGTTTAACTTGTAGCTTCAAATAGGGACTTATCCCGAAAATTCGCACGTTGTGTTTGTGACAATAAACAGTGTTCTTTTGAACCTTTCATGTGTGTGGATCTATGCGTGTAACATTTGTATCGATTCTGAGTAAAGATGTGCACAGAGGAGAGATTTCACCCAACGGTAATATTCTTCTCATCATTTTTTGTTAAATAACCGTTCGTTTGTCCAACATTCTTTCAAACACTGGAAACAGATAAACCACAACCAAAAGCCAATAAGAAGCCTACATTTCCTTTTTCACCGATTAACTGTTGTTTTGTGGATTGAAAAGGGGCTTACCCCGAAATTTGCCTGTCGTGTGTTGTCATATTAAATAAGAGTTCTTTTTAACCTTTTATACGAATATAAATTGGTATTTAGAGCGCCTAATTCGCACAGGCCGGAAGGGCTTACACATTCTTTAAATGTACATGTTGCTTTAGGATTCAATGCATACCACACACGCACGCACGCACGCACGCCCCAACACACCACACACACACACACACGCACGCCGCGCACGCACGCACGCACGCACACACACACACACACACACACACACAGAGTTGTATGTCAGGGCAATGTGACTGACGAAAGGGTTTTTGAAAAGAGAAAGGGTCATACGGAAGATTTAAAAGAACTGACAACGGTAGAATGACGGACAGAAACAGGGAGCTGGTTCCAGACAGCTGGAGCCTGATAGAAGAAGAAGAAGAAGAAGAAGAAGAAGAAGAAGAAGAAGACAGACAACTTCAGGATCCGCTGTACTTCAAAGACAGAAACATGCCAACACCCCTTACCCCTGTAGTTGGACGAGACCCATCCCAGTCCATAGGACTGTTCCACGTCGCCGATAGGGAATTCAGGTTTCGTCAGATCGGTTCCAATTCCCGGCGGGGGCATCACGGCGCGAGTTGTCTCCCTTAAGGCACTCTCCTGCAACACCCGCCTTCCATCCGGGCTCTTGCCGTTGCTGAGCAACATTTGGAGCCAGCGAGCCATGTCGTGAGCCGTTGAGTAGAGCGAGCCGGCAGGACCACACGGTGAAACTGAACTGGATGGAGAAGAACATCGCTAAAGTTAATAATGATACTGCGAAAACTGCTATTGCTAAAGGGAATTTCTAAAGCATCAATCTCAGTATCACACAAGGTCGGAGCGCTGGGCGCTTTTACAATAACACCAACAAATATAAAGATACAGACGCAGACAAACGCACGCACGCACGCGCGCACGCACGCACACACACACACACACACACACACACACGCCCGCAGCCACGCACGGAGAGAGAGAGAGAGAGAGAGAGAGAGAGAGAGAGAGAGAGAGAGAGAGAGAGAGAGAGAGAGAGAGAGAGAGAGAGAGAGAGAGAGAGAGATTCACGCAGTCACAAAGACGAACGACATCACGCACCCCACACACACGCACACACCCATCACCCCCCCCCCCCCCCCCCCCCACACCCACACACTCACCACCTACCACGACATCGTCGAAGCAATGCAGCAAATAAAACAAACAAACAAACAAGCAAACACACACACACACACACACACACACACACACACACACACACACACACACACACAACAACAACAACAACAACAACCACAACCCACCACCACAACAACAACAACAAACAGCAACAACAACCCACCACCAGAAAAAAGCATACTTTGCGACAATGACCACGCTCTTCGGTAGCACGTTAGCTTGAAGCACCTCGTAAATATTCCTTTACGTTGCTTTACTCTGCAGGTCTCAAACCCGCGCCTTAATTATGCTGACCTTCCAACATCAACTACACGGGGAACTCCTGAACAAGGGGGCGGGCATTGCCTCTTGCTCCCTTATCTGTACAATTTTAATCAGCAATAATAAGTGTACGAGGATGCACCTTTCGTGGAGTTTACGTACTTCGTGTTTACTCGCGCCCCAGGTAAAATTTCAGCGTGGGTGTTTCAAGTTTTTGTTGTCACGTTCGTGTGACGTCTATCCAGGGGTAATTAACTCCCTTGTTTGTTGATAATCTCCGGGCTTATGGACCCACTTCTGTAATGGCGCCACTGAAATCCAGACAGCAGCGTGGTTTGTGTCCCCGGGACAGGCCTCATGATGCAGCTGTCCAATGCAGGAAGGCCGTGAACAGACGCAAGACAGAAAAACCTGACAGAATGGCACTGTTATTTCTCGGTTTCTGTGCTTATTTGCCTTGCAGCTGTCTGCGAAATGGACGATCCACAGTTGCTAGAGATGGCAGCTTTGGCAAGCTGGAAGATACCCGTATTATGATTCCACCGCAAAATTTAAATAACGGCGGTTTATTGATGAGGAAGGAAACATGCAAACAAAATCAGTGACCCAGAATTGTCAAGTATGCAAAGCATTTTGAAGTCCCACAAAAAGTATGATGATGACACTTCTGATTTTTTCAGCGAGGGAAAAGTGCGTCTGTTCCGTTTGTTGTGTACCACCCCATAACACACACACACACACACACACACACCACACAACACACAAAACACACACACACACACACACACACACACACACACACACACACACACAACACACACACACACACAACACACACACACACACACACACACACAACACAACACACACACACACACACACACACAACACACACACACACACACACACACAACAACAACAACAAACAACACAACGAAAAAAGAAAGAAAGAAAATAAACCTCACAAAAAGCTAACAACAACAACAACAACAACAACAGCAACAGCAACAACAGACAAACAAACAACGACAACAACACACAACAACAACAACAACAACAGCAACAACAACAACAGACAAACAAACAACGCCAACAACACAAAAACAACAACAACAACAACAACAACAACAACAACAACAACAACACACAAACAAACAACAACAACACACAACAACAACAACAACAGCAAAAGAGAAAAGGAACAACAAAATAACAACATAAACAAAACAAAACAAAAAGAAACAAAGAAGCAAGCACACAACAAAATCAGAGCAACACAGACTATAATTATCACCGACCGACAAGACAACTTTTTTGCTGGTCGATGTAAAAACGAGCGCGAAGAAGAAGTCAGCCCACGTTTATTTACACGCTTCTCGATAGAGGGGCCGGCCATTATCTTACCAATGAGCTAAAGTCTAAAATAGAACGTGACCTAGTGCGCTTGCGCAGAATCAAAAATAAAGGGAGCTAATTGAGCTGGAAAGACCTCACACGAACACAAAACCAAAGATCCTAATTGCCTTGTAAATACAAGGTGCGTAAACTCCACCTGAAATACATCCTCATATGAGTCTGTGTGAGTAGGTGTGACGTAGGTGTGTGTACATTGGTGATTTGTTTTTAGAGATTATTGTTTCACTGCTTACAGGGTAGCTAAAGCGTATAGCGGCATGGATGAGTGAAAGCGTTGTGTCGACGATGTGATTAACACACACACACACACACACACACACACACACACACACACACACACACACACACACACACACACACACACACACACACACACACACACACACACACACACACACACACACAAATAGACACAGACAGACAGACAGACAGCCACACACAGCCACAGACACACACAGACACAAACACAGACACACACAGACACACACCGACACACACACACACACACACACACACACACACACACACACACACACACACACACACACACACACACACACACACACACACACACAGAGAGTCACAGATACACACACATACAGATACACAGACAGACAGATAGACAGACAGACACACATATATACACACGCACGCACGCAATGTTGGTATTGTATAATTTTACACATTGCGATGATTCATTTTATTCTTGTGTGTGTGTGTGTGTGTGTGTGTGTGTGTGTGTGTTGTGTGTGTGTGTTGTGTGTGTGGTGTGTGTTTGTGGTGGTGCGTGTGCGTGCGTGCGTGCGTGCGTTCGTGCGTGCGAGTGCGTGCGTGCGTGTGTGTGTGCGTGCGTACGTGTGTGTGTGTGTGTGTGTGTGTGTGTGTGTTCGCCCTCTTGTTGAGTACTTGCGTGCGTGCGTGCGTGCGTGCGTGCGTGCGTGCGTGCGTGTGGTGTGTGTGTGTGTGTGTGTGTGTGTGTGTGTGTGTGTGTGTGTGTGTGTGTGTGTGTGTGCGTGTGCGTCTGTGCAACGCCGATGTGGCCGAGATAAGACAAAGGTGGTCAGCAGGGCCATAAAACCCGACCACTGAGCAGCAGCCCGATTAACCCACTTGGATCCCGACTTCCGGCCACCTGCCTCTACAGTGGGCCAACGAGAAAGACCAGACCCGAGCCAATCAATCGTTTTCGTGATCTGGTCTACGTCAGTCACAACACAGCCACAGCACTCTGTGTCTAAGAGTGCCCTGATTGTGTCCTTTAGAGCTGAACAACTCCTTAGTCTGCTCCAAGGAAACAGCACGACGCCGATAAGAGTTACTGCTGTCGGATCTGATGCCGATCAAGACAGAGTGAGCTTGCTGCTTCCTGGAGCTTGCTGGCGGTTCATAGGTTCATAGATGTGGCGGTGCTGCTTAAAGAAATCGTCTACGGAAGCTTGGAGTTGGAACAAGAAGGAGTTCACTGCCAAACGTTTGTGTGCTTTGTTTTTCTTAGCAGTAGTATTGATACTGTCATCTCTCATTCCATTTGGTTTAAAACCTTGAAAACATTTTAGGCGGAAAACGAAAACAAAACTGTAACAGTTGGCGACCAGCTCTCCGAAACAAGACCCAAGCACACAAAAGGTTAAAAAGAAAGCTTACAGCGAAAACACCCTTTGAAGCCAGAAACAATTCGATAACACGTACATCTTCAGGGAAAACACCTTTTGAAACCAGAAACAATTAGACAACACGTACATCTTCAGCGAAAACACCTTTTGAAGCCAGAAACAATTAGGCAACACGTACATCTTAGGGAAAACACCTTTTGAAACCAGAAACAATTAGACAACACGTACATCTTCAGCGAAAACACCCTTTGAAGCCAGGAACAATCAGATAACACCTCAACAGAAGATGATAGGAATGAAATTTTATCTACTTAGCTTCCATTTAGCGGAGAATATATTTTTTGTTGTTGTTGAGATTTCGTTCCTACCATAGTTTGTGTTTTATATGTGTCGCCTACGGCAACTCTTACCTGGCATACGTGTAAATACAACGTTCCATAAACTTACGGAGTTATGTACCTTGCATTCACACGCATGCGAGTATGAGAGTTGCCGTAGGCGACTCAGGTTTTTGTTGTTGTGTTTGTGTGACGTCTTTCCAGCGCGAATTAACTCCCTTACGTGATGATTCCCCGCGAGCGCTCTGGGCCCCGTTCTGTTTCAGATATATGTCTGTTCGTAATCGCAGAAAATGCGCGCATGTTTTATATTTTCAAATTAAAACAAGCATTCTTCTTAACCTTTTGTTTGTGTTTTGATAATATTTTACACGACCTCTCTAAACAAGGACACCGTCTCGTTGCGAGGTTTGCTAACGTCAGCCTTTTGTTATTTTTTGCGCCTTGGCCTTATATATTTCTAACAACTTTGATTTGTGTTTGAGCGTTTATTTCTGTCTTATGTATAAAGTGCGGTAGTTATTTATTAGTAGTACTCATGTACTTGTTCATAAGGAATGTCGTGTGCGAATGTAACTTCGCTGTCTAGCCCCCAGGGGCAAAAAGCTCAACAAAACCTTGAAACCTTGAACCTGTTGCGGACATCAGCTAGGAGAACCAGCACACGCCAAGCCTTACTTTCCGGCACGCACCCTTCAAACAGGAAGGATGTCGTAAACCAGATCTTGGGGTTTGGGGGGCCAGTTCACCTCTGGTCCCAGAAGAGAGAGAGAGAGAGAGAGAGAGAGAGAGAGAGAGAGAGAGAGAGAGAAGAGAGAGAGAGAGAGAGAGAGAGAGAGAGAGAGAGAGAGAAGTCTAGGCCTATTCACAGCAGAGCCCAGGAACTGTGTGAAAGTCGGGGCGGCCGTCCTGGGCTCCCCGTCTCTAATAAGCCTTATTGTTTCTGTGGACGTAAAGCAACATGCAAGAAAGAAGAAAGACCAATCAAGAACTCAGAAGTTGCGTGAAAGTCGAGGCGGCCGTCCTGGCCTTCCCGTCCCTAATAGTCCTTGATAGTCTCTGTGGACGTAAAGCGACATTGAATAAGAAGAAGACAGGTTTTCTGACCCATGACATTTAATAAAGAGCTGCCTTCAACAATGGACTGAACGAGTCTTCCGTTTTAATGAGCGATACGACATCTCCAAAATAGCCGAGAGAGAAAGCATCAAACGACTGGGTGCAACGCCACAAAACTCAACCAGCCAACAAGGCCAAACAGGGCATTGCCCATTCATCGATACTCGGCACGTGAAAAAGTTGTGAATAGCGAATCCATTACACGTATACACTACATTCAAACATTACGTTCAGACTCCGGCACTAACTGAAACCAGACATGTTGAAGTTTTCTTTTATCGTCGTCTGTTAGTGGGTTATCTGAGGTTCGAAAAAGGGGTTTACCTTGCACATATATTATGCGCATTGTTTTGTGCTGCCTAATTAAAATTAGCGTTCTTTTTAACCGCTTGTGTGTTTTGATCCTACATCGTTTACACGTATCGCCCTGATATAACCGCACTGGTTGACTGGGCGTAAAACACCAATTTACTTACTTACCTTTACACATTTTTCAGACACTTCGTACACTGGTGTCAGCAGATGGAAATAGTACTAAGATGTAGTGACATAAAGGTAAACTCCAAGGGGTTGTAGTCACATCTTCAGTGGCGAACAAATGAAGCAAGAAGACCAACCGACTGGGCCCTTTGACTACCAGAGTTCAGCGCCACCCCCCTGTTACGACGGACAGCCCAGGACGGCCACCTCCCTGTTACGACGGACAGCCCAGGACGGCCACCTCCCTGTTACGACGGACAGCCCAGGACGGCCACCTCCCTGTTACGACGGACAGCCCAGGACGGCCACCTCCCTGTTACGACGGACAGCCCAGGACGGCCACCTCGCTGTTACGACGACAGCCCAGGACGGCCACCTACCATGCTTACGTACGGACAGCCCAGGACGGCACCTCCTGTTAGGACGGGACAGAGGGCCAGGAACGGCCACCCCGTTACGGACGGACAGCCCAGGACGGCCACCCGACTGGTTAGCGACGGACATGCCCAGGACGGCCACCATCTGTTACGACGGACAGCCCAGGACGGCCACCTCCCTTTACGACGGACAGCCCAGGACGGCCACCTCCCTGTTACGACGGACAGCCCAGGACGGCCACCTCCCTGTTACGACGGACAGCCCAGGACGGCCACCTCCCTGTTACGACGGACAGCCCAGGACGGCCACCTCGACTCTCACACAGCTCCTGAACTCTGTGCATAGTCCTTGACCTTGACCATGTTGCTTTACGTCCACAGAAGCGAGTGGCTTATTAGGGACGGGGACAGGGGGGGGGGGGGGGGGGGCGAAGAGTAAGGCTCCACCGCGATACCGCCCGAACCAAAGATGCGGAGAGACCGTGGACCGCCGCCAGAACAATGGAAGTGTTTAAGGCGGTGTCCCCTCGCCATTGCCCAGCGACTAGTGTACTACGCAATATTGCTGTTTCAACTGCTGCGCTGGGCAGAGTCACAAGGACAATGTCCGTTGCACTGCTGTTGAGGAACAACCCGAAGCGAAACAAGTCCAACTTTCGCAGCTCAGCTCCACCTCCGTGCTCATGATCTCTTCTGGGCTAACTACAGGGTCCAGCTCCACCTCCCTGCTCTTGATCTCGCCTGGAACCCTGAGTGTGTGTGCGTAGTCCTAAAGTAAACATGGTGCTTAACGTCCACAGAAGCCATAAGGCTTATTAGGGACGGGGAGAATGGGGGGAAGGGGGTATGGAGGTGTGGGAAGAGGGAGACTATATACCTATCGCTACACTGTCACCACCAGAATGACCTGCATTAAGATGGGCAGCGATGACAGCCACTTTAATGTTTCATTAATTGTGAGGGACAAAGTCACAAGACCGTGTCCACAAACCACAACTTTTGAAGAGAAAGGAGAGCCGAAGCGGTATCGAACCGAGGTCCTTCCGCTTATCAGCCTACCGCCTTACCGCTGGGCCAAACCGGCTCTCGCGTAGTCCTAAATGTAAGTAAGCATGGTGCTTAACGTCCACAGAAACCGTACGGCTTATTAGGGACGGGGAGAAGGGGGCGAAGGGGGTATGGAGGTGGGAGGAGAGGGAGATTATATACCTATCGCTACACTGTCGCCACCACAATGACTCCTGCATTAAGATGGGCGGCGATGAGAGCCATTTTAATGTTTCAGTAGGAAGTGACGGACAAAGTCACAAGACCACAAGACAGTGTCCACAAACCGTAGTCCTGATGAAGTGATGCTTTATGTCCTCAGATGTCAGTTGACATATTAGGGACAAGCTGTGACCAATGCCGAAGCACGGTGCAATAAAGCTTTACGTCCACGGAAACCAGAAGGCTCGTTAGGACGGACAGCTCAGGACGGCCACCTCGACTCTCACACAGCTCCTGAACCATGCCGTAGTCCTTTCGGGCCCGTCTTTAAGTACTCACAGCAGAAGCTCGGGCGACAGATTACGGAAAGTCCCATTGACCAGCGCGCAGGGCAGAGCGAACTGGCTGAAGTCCTCCACCTCGTCCACGAAGCCGGTGGACCTCATGCCCAGGGGTTTCAGGATCAAATCCCGCACCAGCGCTTCCCACGAGCGCCCAGTCAGCTTCTCCACGACGTGTGCGGCCAGCGTGTAGAGGTAGTTGTTGTAGAGGAACTGCGACCTTAGTGGCACCACGGCTGGGATGTAGCGGAGACGGCTGTTGGGGGACAGATGGATAAAAATACACTGAAGGTCAACAACAACAACAACAACAACAGCAGTAGCAACAACAACAACAAAAGCATCCTCCTCCTCCTCCTCCTCATCATCATCATCATCAGCAGCAGCAGCAACAACAACAACAGCAACAACAAAAACAACGTATTTGTGTTGTAAGTGGTGAGGAAGACATTGAATGAAGTGTTGTAGTGTGTTTGTATATGCAGTTAGTACGACTTCCTTGTGCTCTTGGTTCTGTATATATATAGTTTGTCGATTCTATTGTTTTCGTATTGTACACTTCGGGCTCACGTGAGGTGTAAGTGCGCTATGAATACTCTTAACGTTATAGCACATTGCAACAACAAAACTACAAGAGAAAACAACAATCCAACAAACAAGCAACAAAACCAACCAAGCAAATCGACAACAAACAAACAAACAAACAAACAAACAACAAACAAACAAACAAAAACAACCATAAAAGCAACAACAAAAACAAAAACAAAAACAAAAACTGACAAAAACAAAACAACAACAACAACACACACACACACACACACACACACACACACCACACACACACACACACACACACACACACACACACACACACACACACACACACACACACACACACACACACACACACACACACACACACACACACACACACACACACACACACACACACACACACACACACACACACACACACACACACACAGAAGCAAAAACACGATTTATAATGTTTTTAAAAGGAGTTAATTAGTGCTCGAAAGACGTCACATCAACAAAGCAACACGGATCTGAATCTCCTACGGCAACATTTCACCAGGCATTCGAGTAAATACAAAGGGCATAAACTTCTATTCCTAATAATTGTTCATAATTATGAGACAACGAAACAGCGTGCGAATATTTGGCACACAGTAACTAGGTCAGAGTAACTGCGCCTTGAAATTCATTGAAACACAAAAAGGTTCAAACGAACGCTTATTTATTTTAACACGGACACACGGTATGCAGTCATTCTGTTTCAGATTTTTGAAATTCATTGCCACGCCACACAGTTCTGGAAAGGTCAGATATCATAGTGTTCCTTGAAATACAATGCCTACACACCCACAATGAAACAAAGAGAGGTAAATTCGGTGCAAGCAACTGTAGTTATTCATCCTGCAATTGAGAGCCTTTCTAAATGGAAGCAGAGGACATCAGCTGTGTGTAATTGAAATCCAGATCATATTGCAATAATTAGCTCGCACATTGTGTCACATTGTGGCTGTCAAGCAGTCAGTTTCAGTTTAGTATTTTCCATCATTATTCCATACATTATTTATCTCACCAGCACAGTAACACACTATTACACAAATACACCTACGCACACGCGCATGCACGCATGGATGCAGACATACACATGTACGCACACGCAGGTACACACACACACACACACACACACACACACACACACACACACACACACACACACACACACACACACACACACACACACACACACACACACACACACCACACACACTACACACACACTCTTACAATGGGCTCCTGGTTGAACATTTTCCTAGTGGGCGATGAAAAGTGCTGCGTCTGCAATTAAGCGTGTGCGCAGCTGACGAATGAAATAAAAATGTTCTCAGTTGTGTAGCCAGTAAGTAATTGGATTTTTAACGTCATGCCAAGCACACAGGCTCACCCAGCACGAAAGGAAGGATGGGGGAAGGGGGGTAAGGCGGGAAGAAGAAAGAGACGACGACAACGACGACGAAGAAGAAGAAGAAGAAGGAGAAGGAGGAGGAGGAGGAGGAGGAGGAGGAGGAGGAGGAGAAGAGAGAAGGAGGAGGAGGAGGAGAAGAGGAGAAGAAGAAGAAGAAGAAGAAGAAGAAGAAGAAGAAAGACGTCGACGAGTCCTTGATTTCAGTAAGTCGCTAAGACAGTTACCGCCTGAATGCTTCGTCTGTTTTCATCATTATACCTCGGGTCTGTTACTCTTAACTAAAGTTCTCAGCTGTTACAGGCATTCTGTGAACAGCCCGCCGCCAGTGCTTCACTCGCTGAGCTGCCGACCATGCAGACCTACAGCTGGGTTCATTGCTTAGTCCAGTGATGGCAAGGGGCGCAGGTGCACTGGGACTGGAATCATGCAGTACGTGGAATGCTGGGCTGAATCACGTTTGGCCTCTCTCGTACCAGTAGCCTCCTCTCATCTGTGGACATTTGAATGCTCCTTTGGGGAAAGTGGAGCTGCGAGACACTGGCGTCGTAGCTAGGGGCAGCATAGCCCTCATCAGCTCTCATCTACTCAGTCCAGTCAAACAGGACTCAAGCACAACGCCTAGTGGACCATTTGTGTATCGAAAAAGGATTCAGCAGTTCTCTCTCTCTCTCTCTCTCTCTCTCGATATACATGTATATATATATATACTATATATATATATATATATAATATATACTATCATATCTCTGATGCGAAAAGGAGGAGAGAGAGAGAGAGAGAGAGAGAGAGAGAGAGAGAGAGAGAGAGAGAGAGAGAGAGAGAATTGAAAAGATAGTAGCGTTAGGTCCATCTGACCTATCTAACAGCCAGTCCTTGCTATACTACAAACACAAATAAGACGACTAACTACAGAACAACAATTATATGACGAATAAGGATGACATGAGAGAGGAAGAGAGAGAGAGAGAGAGAGAGAGAGAGAAGAGAGAGAGAGAGAGAGAGAGAGAGAGAGAGAGAGAGAGAGAGAGAGAGCTGTTTGATATAGTAACATGAACTGCTTGAAACATCTCAATTTATTACTTAGTCGATACAACATAAAAAAGAACCCATCCGAAATTTCTCCAGTCATCCGGCAAAATGAACCAAATTGATAGAACTTTACCTGAGAAGCTGTTGACGGGTCACGTGGGCCGGAAATCCCATGAGCAGTGCGTGGAAGTAACCCGGTACGCCGGTGCGGTGACCCAAAAGGTCACGCACTGTCACAGAGCGAGTCCGCACCTCATCCATCAGCTGAAAGCTCTCTGGCATCAGCTGACTGATAGGAGTGTCCAAGCTGATGCTGCAAGAAAGGAAGCAAGGTGGAAAAGGTTAATTAATTCTCGGACCTTTTTGTTTTACTTCGCGTCATCCGTACTGCATTACCTCTGGAACAAGCAAGTACGGGAAAGGAGACAAAGACAAACACACACACACACACACACACACACACACACACACACACACACACCACACACACACACACACACACACACACACACACACACACACAACACACAACAAAAACACAAACAACAACACAACAAACCAAAAAAAAAAAAATACAAACACACACACACACAAAAACACACACACACACACACACACACACATACACACACTACACACACACACACACACACACACACACCACAACACACACACACACACCACACACACACACACACACACACACACACACAGAGGCACGGACAGGCACGCACAAATACATCAGTAATGGATATGGAAGACAAGGAAGGAAAGAAGTGAGAGGCTTGTTGGAGGAACTAGTGAAAAGCTTGACTGTACCATGTGTATCGTTAAACTTGTGTCTGGTGACTACCGACATATTTTACGGGGAACAAGAGCCAAAGATCATTCTGTCTCTCTCGATATGACGTACAACGTCAGTTTTTCACTTCATTTCTGATCCGATTTGAAGTAAGTAAGTAAGTAATTTGGTGTTTTACGCCCATCCGATTTGAAACAAACAGATGTTTCAAAGTCTGAAAAACACGACCGTGAGTGCTGCCATGTTGTGCCAAGCAATGAGTGTCAATGACGTCACGAACAATGCCAGAATGTGTGGCGTAAGCACTAAATACGTCACAAGCCAGTCTGTTTCCGCTCTTCATTGGGAAGCTGCTAGTTTTGGCTCATGCACCATAGGAATGCCCACTATTGTTATTATTATGACTATTCATTGGTGAAGAGCGAAACAACATATCTGCGCCCCAGTTGAAATTCGAGTAAGGACTCGGTCCGGTCTTGAATAAAAACTGGTTTTGTCTTATGCCTGTGCAGACCTGTGTCGCCGAGTGTGCCTGAAATGTAGGGTATACATCCCACTAGGAGGACATCCTTTTTTGAGGATGTACCTCTGGTGGAGTTTATGTACCTTGTATTTACACGCATGCCAGGTGAGAGTTACGTAGGCGACTCTGGTCTTTGTTGTTGTACTTGTGTGACGTATTTCGAGCGCTGATTAACTCGCTTGTGTGTTGAGTAAAATAATAAGAAAGAAGTACTAATTCTTTGGTATTATTATTGACAGAACAACCAGACGAAACCTGTAGGTGGACATAGTAGCACAATTTCTACGGTTTCAAACCAGCTTGCCTTTTCGTTTCGGTTCCCCTTTTAATCCTAAAGAAATACGGTCGGCAACAAATAATGCTGTGGTAGTTTCACTTCTCTACTTTTCTTCTTGTTTATTCTTTTAATACTTCTTTGTCTCTTGCGAGAAATTCGGGTCGCTTGAGGCACAGCACCCGCAACAACAGTGTATCAGTGTGTGTATCAATGTGTATCAGTGTATCAGTGTGTGTATCAATGTGTATCAGTGTATCAGTGTGTGTATCAATGTGTATCAGTGTGTGTATCAGTGTGTATCAGTGTATCAGTGTGTGTATCAATGTGTATCAGTGTATCAGTGTGTGTATCAATGTGTATCAGTGTGTGTATCAATGTGTATCAGTGTATCAGTGTGTGTATCAATGTGTATCAGTGTGTGTATCAATGTGTATCAGTGTATCAGTGTGTGTATCAATGTGTATCAGAGCGTATCAGAGCGTATCAGCGTAGTCAGAACCGCGAGCTCGTAGATTTTTACGGGGTATAGAGCTATTCAATACAAATCCAAAAAACTTTAATCATCCCACAAGGGGCAATTTTGTTGTGGTCATGGCGGGCTCGTAAAACAACAACAACAACAGCATAAAGTTAAGAGAACAATACAACAAACACAACACCACCAACAAAAGTCTTACTTTAACCATAGTATAGTTATAAATATAGAACAATTATGACTTCATCATAAAAGTTATTATTATAGTATTTTCCTGTGTCCAAACCATGGTACGGACACCGTAGGGACGTCTGCACTGGAAGCTGACTATGAGAGAAAAAAAATAATAAAAAAAAAACTCGCCGTACTGGGTACTCCTGTCGTCCTTGTCGGATTCGTCCTCAACTGACCCTGTGTGGTTGGCGGAGCTTAAAATCCAAGAATTAACGAACATCTTGACTACGTTTCAAAATTGTTTCTCTCTGTCTTTCTTCCGTGCGTACATTACACGCTGACAGTTAGTTCGTTCCTTATGCTTGCGCGGTGTTATTAATTTTGTAGCGGTCTGAGGGAGAATTCATTATTTTGCCTTAATCCCTGAAGCGCAGTGGAGGGAATTACAAGAAAACAATGAACGCTCCTGGGAAATACCAATTCTTCACCTCTTCCACCCAACAAATCGAAATTCAATAATTTCACGAGTGAAAGGAAAGCAAAACTAATGAATGACAAACATTCCTCGAGGAAAATCCATTTTTCAGCATCAATGTGTGATTTTCGCCATCAAATTAGTTGTTGTTTTTCTTACAAAGATGGCGCTTTGAGAAATCTGTCTGTCTGGTAAGAAAGTGTGTACAGTACGGATCGCTGTAGTTCCGTGAATCTAGACAGACCGGATGAAAACTGTCTACTTCGTCGGATGAACGGGACTTAAGGTTTGTTGTGTATAGTTTTACGTGCAGGAGTTCGCATCATTGTCCATCTGAGCTAGCAAAATGCAGTGGAATGTCACAAAACGGACACGCAATGTAATGTAAAAGAATATTTGTAAAAAGCGCTGTAAATACCTAACGCGAGCGCGAAGTGCACAGTACAAAAGCAATAAGTTCGAAACATATATACACAACGTAAACACAATGAACCCTATTAATCACATAAACACACTACTACAACACTTCATTCAACATCATTCTCATCATATCCAACACACACACACACACACACACACCTACACACGAAACCAGTGACACGCAACTGCACGCACACAGGCACACAGGCAAAGCATTCAGAGTCCAGAGGAGAAAAGATGGGCCTTGAGGGAAAATTTAAATGATAGTATGGAAGGAGAGTGTCGGAGAGAGTAGGGTAGATTGTTCCAGAGTAATGGTCCTTGATATAAGGTGATGCTATGGAAGATGAGTGTCGGAGAGAGTAGGGTAGATTGTTCCAGAGTAATGGTCCTTGATATAAGGTGATGCTATGGAAGATGAGTGTCGGAGAGAGTAGGAGAGATTGTTCCAGCGTAATGGTCCTTGATATAAGATGATGCTATGGAAGATGAGTGTCGGAGAGAGTAGGAGAGATTGTTCCAGCGTAATGGTCCTTGACAGAAGAAGGCGCGTCCACCAGAAGACTTGAGGTGAGCGGATGGAAGACGGAGTCGAGTGTCGGCAGACGAACGGAGTTGGCGAGAAGGAAAACAGAGCTGGATGTGTATGGTACACGTGAGTGTGAGCATGCGTGCGTGTGAAGTGTAAGATGGCGAAAATACATGGAATGTTGTAAAACGGTCACGTGAGTGTGAGCATGCGCGTGTGTGAAGTGTAACACAGCAAAATGCATGGAATGTTGCAACAAGGACACGTGAGTGTGTGCGTGAAGTAATGAACTAGCAAAATGCATGGAATATTGCAACAAGGTCACGTGAGTGTGTGCGTGAAGTAATGAACTAGCAAAATGCATGGAATATTGCAACAAGGACACGTGAGTTGTGGTGAAGTGTACTGTGGTAAACAAGGACACGTGTGTGTGCGTGAAGTAATGAACTAGCAAAATGCATGGAATATTGCAACAAGGACACGTGAGTGTGTGCGTGAAGTAATGAAGTAGCAAAATGCATGGAATATTGCAACAAGGACACGTGAGTGTGTGCGTGAAGTAATGAACTAGCAAACTGCATGCGAGTGCCTGGAAATTAAGCTCCATGTGTGTTCTGTGTACAGTTTCTGAGCAAGGAACATGGAACGAATGACTCGAAAATGCCGGTATTCATAATGTTATTTCCTCGGAACCGTTGGGAGAAAAGGGAGAGGCTTCTGAGTATCATACAAGACAAGGATCTTCAGGCCCTTTCTAAATGGCAGTTCCAGGATCTATCCTTTCATAAAAGGAGTAGATTATTCCAGTTTTTAAGCACAGCGTTGGAGAAGGCCTTGACTGCGAATCATTTCTTGCCGGTTGTGTGGTCAATATACCTGAAATCTAGAATGTTCACTTAGTAGTGGCTAATCATGCAATGTGGTGGGTACGTTGATGTGGAGGCATCGATTGCTGAATGAGTGTAGGCGTTGTGGTCTGCGCTGTTCATATAGCAGTATGCGAGGAAAAGGAGCTTGTGGTAAATGCTCTTCTCTAATGACAGCCAGTGAAGTTCATGCAGAACGGTGGTGTCAGATTTCAGATTTCACAAAACACAGATTTCACAAAACACTGCAGTATTTTAAACTCGCTGGAGCATCTGTAACACACTCCGACCATCGCCTTCCGGCACCTTCCTCCAAACTCTGCCAGAACTGTTTACTCAGCTGAATGTGTCAAAGAATCACAGACCAGTGTCTAATCTTTCACTTTTGTCAAAGCTCCCAGAAAGAGTTGTACTCTTACAGTTAACTGATCATATCTCGAGTAATGACATCCTTGAGAGGAATCTGTCTGCCTACCGCCAGAATCACAGTACTGAAACTGCACTTCTTCACATTATTAACTGCCTGCTTGAGAGCACTGATCAGGGACGTGTCTCCATTCTTTTCCTATTGGACTTATCTGCTGCCTTCGACACAACTGACCACTCCATTCTTCTAGAGAGACTGCAATCGACTTTTGGAATCTCTGGTTCAGCCCTTCTGTGGCTACGTTCATACATCTTGGACAGATTGCAAGTCGTTGTTGTAAATAGTATCTCATCCACCCCACAATGCCTGAACTTTGGGGTCCCTCAGGGATCAGTGTTGGGACCAATACTATTTGCTTTCCATACGCAGCCCATTTCACGCATTGTTCACCAGTGTAGTTCTGACCTCCACAAGCTATCTGAAGGATATACAGCTTTTCAGTTCTGCTCTTTCTGCTGATTTTGCTAACGTTAGCAAACAGGCGGATCAGTATGTCAGTGAGGCAATGGTTGTCAGTATTCGATCCAGAACAGGTGTCTCCTGCAATGAGCATCTCGAGACTGCTGGTAGTCTGCTTCCTTTTCAGCCCAAGGTTAAAAATCTGGGAGATGCCTACTGCCACTTCTTCAGCTGCTTTGTGGTTGTGTGGTGTGTGTGTGTGTGTGTGTGTGTGTGTGTGTGTGTGTGTGTGTGTGTGTGTGTGTGGGTGGTGTGTGTTGGTTGGTGGTGTGTGGTGTGTGTGTGTGTGTGTGTGTGTGTGTGTGTGTGTGTGTGTGTGTGTGTGTGTGTGTGTGTGTGTGTGTGTGTGTGTGTGTGTGTGTGTGTTGGGGTACTAATAATACTGTGCAAACAACGTAGCGTCCAAGCACGCACGTAAACACGAAGCGTGTTAGCCTCGGGTAAAAAATGAGTTCCGTCTCGATTCTCGATTTTCAAACGATTTCGCTTTTATTTCTGTTGACGTAAGCAACGTGGGGGTCATAAAGGAAACGCCTGATCTAATTTATCCGTTACGAATTTACTGCCATTTAAGCACCAGCAAAAAAACTGTCCGTTCGCTGAGAGTTTTCCGAGACTATGGCGTAACCAATTAAGGCATTGGTTAGAGGAAGGATGTTGTAAATCAGTACTTGGAGTTTGCATTAGTAACTGACCCTTGAGGAGCCGTCGCAAGCAGCCTACATTATGGACAAATTAGGACCCTCTGAACCAGCCACTGTGCATTGCTTCCTGCCAGGGCTTGCTGAGGTTGTGCCACAGACTGCAAAGAGAGCGGAAGGGGAAGTCGTATAGCTACAGAATCCGATGTGAGATGTCACCGTGAGGTTATTAATGAAGTAATGGACCAGATATATATATATATATATATATATATATATATATAGAGAGAGAGAGAGAGAGAGAGAGAGAGAGAGAGAGAGAGAGAGAGAGAGAGAGAGAGAGAGAGAGAGACTCGACGACTGGGTTTCACACTTTCCGACATCTCCATGTAAACGAACGCGGGAGAAGTAGAAGGCAATCCACAAGCAAACAACAAACAAACAAAACAACAACACGAAACTAACAAAATCGAGCGAAAAATCAACAACTAAAAACAAAAAACACCGCCCCCCCCCTCCCACACACACACACACACACACACAAAACACACAGAGTCTCTATACCCCTCGCCTCTCCATTTCGTAGAAAAAGAAGAAGAAGAAAATATACGCGGCTTAAAGCGCAGTACACGTTGAACTGAAAACAACAATGTACCCAACCGAGCAAGGGAAGGGGGCTGGGGTGGTATAGCAAAATGTCGGTACCACGTTCGGAAATACTCCAACCAATCACATTACACTTCCGTCTCTTTGTCTGTGTTTGTTTGTCTTTCTGTTTGTCTCTCTGTAGGTGTCTGCTTGTCTGTCTGTCTTTCTGCCTGCCTCTCTGTCCGTCTGTCTCTGCCCCCCCCCCCTCTGCCCCTCCCCCTCTCTGTCCCCTCCCCCCACCCTCTCTCACGATGCAGCATATGGACGCAACTAACAACCAACACATGAATTTTCGGCTACGGTAATAAAATCACCTGGCGTGCGAGTAAAATGCAAGGTACAGAGCAAGTCCACCGAAGAGACGAACTTAAGCTGCCCAAATTATGGAAATAAAGAGGCATAGCGTACTGATACGGTATCAGCTGGACGTAAGTATTATTAGCTACACAGACGTAGCCTGTCCGCCAACGCAAAACCGCAACGTGACTTGCCAATACACCCACACTCGATGTATCTGTCTGTCAGGGACACAGTTAAAGGCCAGTTTATATATATATTCACGTCTCATGCGAGCGCGCTTCCATTTGCCAATTCTGAGGAATAGATTGCAAACGCTGGAAACTTGATGGAGGATTGGCTCGGCCTCTCCTTGCGTGTGGCATATGGACTTGTGATGTTATAGCGTTGGTAGGCAAACAGAGAGAGAGAGAGAGAGAGAGAGAGAGAGAGAGAGAGAGAGAGAGAGAGAGAGAGAGAGAGAGATGTGGGTTTTACCTTTGTTAGTCCTCTGACTCCAGTGGTCTACTCGGAGCATGTTCATACAAAAACCAACACGAAAATGTACAAAAGTTGATCCACAAATCTGATCCAGATTCCTAACGCTTCATTGGCTGCGTTCGGCTTTGCTCTCTTCGGTTCAGATGACATCTCCAAGCGCATGGGAATGCCCACATGCGATCCATCCAGGCCGAAATTTCTAGTGTTCCGTACTGTTGCCTTTGGAACAGTTGTCTAAGTACAAACTATGGAACTGTGTCCTTTTAAGATGCCGTTTCTATGTTGCAGCCTTCTACAGGGGACGGATGGTGTGATGCCCTTAGCTTTATGCCGTGAGATATCATGTTCGATCTCCACCCCCTCAATATAACATGGATCGATTTCCACCCCCTCAATATAATATGGATCGATTTCCACCCCCTCAATATAACATGGATCGATTTCCACCCCCTCAATATAATATGGATCGATTTCCACCCCCTCAATATAATATTGATCGATTTCCACCCCCTCAATATAATATGGATCAACTTCTACCCCCTCAATATAATATAGATCGATTTCCACCCCCTCAAAATAACATAGATCGATTTCCGCCCCCTCAATATAATACAGATCGATTTCCACCCCCTAAATACAATATAGATCGATTTCCACCCTCTCAATATAATATGGATCGATCTCCACCCCCTCAATATAATATGGATCGATCTCCACCCACTCAATGTCTCGGAACTTTCCAGACGCCAAACATCTGTGATGGCTGTTTTCAGTATTATTAATTTTCCCATGACCGATTTCGTCTTGGAAGGTAGACCGCCGCGGAGGCATTTCGACGATGGAAATCAAAGACAGGCTGCCGTGTGTATAGTATAGAAACTTGTCCGGTTTGCTTTTGAAGCTGACGGAATCGTTGAGATCGATGCCATGTGTTGTCTGGCCGTCAATTTAATGCTTAACATTGATTTACTTCAACTTCTTGTCTATCTTCTTCTTTACTTCCTTCTTCTTTTATTGTTATTGCCCTGATATAACCGTACCGGTTGACTGGGCGTAAAACACCAATTTACTTACTTACTTGCTCTTATATTGTTTTCTATCTCTCTTCTACACCCAGACGAAGACCATGGGTCGAAAGCGCTTGTGTTTGTAATGGTTCGTATAGGAGAGTACATTTCTCTATAGCTGTTCTATTTCGTCAGTTCTAGAGGCAACACAGCAAAGAGCCTGTGTAGCTGCTTGCACTCATTGCCAAGCAAGCGGTTGCAACTTTGTAGTCAGCACTAACTGACCCTTTGGTTGACTGAGAGACAGACAGGCTGACTGACCGATGGAGTGTCAAATGAAAAGCAAAGAAAGAATGAACGCATTGTAGGAAGTCTCCATACACTCACGGCTTTACGACCGAGTTGGTACAGATTCTAAAACAGACGTAACTGCCAACATCAAACACAGAACATTTCCCTGCGATATTTACTGGTCAGTTCTTTTGTTTGGACACCCGGAGTCTCACAGTATAAAGCAGCGTTACAAACAACAACAATGACAACAGCAACAAATCTGTAACCAGCCTGATCTACATCCTAGCCGCATTTGGAAGATACCATTACTCCTAACGCGTTTCCCTGTGATATCAGTAAATTCTTTTGTTTAGACACCTGCGGTCCGACAGCATAAAGTAGCATTGCAAACGACGACGACGACGACGATGACAACAACAACAACAGCAACAACAACAACAAATTCGTAACCGGCATCATCTGCATCCTAGACGCAATTGGAAGATATCATTACCGTTAACGCGTTACAAGGTCTTCTGAGGATTATTCAACTACAACAACAACAACAACAACAACAACAACAACAACAAATTCGTAACCGGCATCATCTGCATCCTAGACGCAATTGGAAGATATCATTACCGTAACGCGTTACAGGTTTCGAGGATTATCAACAACAACAACAACAACAACAACAACAATTCGTAACCGCATCATCTATCCTAGACGCAATTGGAAGATATCATTACCGCTAACGCAACAGGTTCTAGATTTAACTCAACAACCAACAACAACACAACACAACAACAAATCGTAACCGCATCATCTGCATCCCAGACGCAATTGGAAGATATCATTACCGTTAACGCGTTACAGGGTCTTCTGAGGATTATTCAACAACAACAACAACAACAACAAAAATTGTAACCGGCATCATCTGCATCCTAGACGCAATTGGAAGATATCATTACCGTAACGCGTTACAGGGTCTTCTGAGGATTATTCAACAACAACAACAACAACAATTCGTAACCGGCATCATCTGCATCCTAGACGCAATTGGAAGATATCATTACCACTAACGCATTACAGGGTCTTCTGAGGATTATTCAACAAACAAACAACAACAACAAATTTGTAACCGGCATCATCTGCATCCTAGACGCAATTGGAAGATATCATTACCGTTTAACGCGTTACAGGGTCTTCTGAGGATTATTCAACAACAACAACAACAACAACAACAACAACAACAACAACAAATTCGTAACCGGCATCATCTGCATCCTAGACGCAATTTCTCTAGGTTACAGGCTAATTTTCACAACAAAACAACAACAAAAAACAACAACAAATTCGTAACCGGCATCATCTGCATCCCAGACGCAATTGGAAGATATCATTACCACTAACGCGTTACAGGGTCTTGTGAGGATTATTCCTCAGCCTTCTTGCTGGCTGCATCTGAAGCCTCCGGATTAGGGTCCCCGGGGACCAGTGAGTGCCCGTTACTCCTATTACTCCTCATTGGTAGTCTACTCCAGGGACTGTCTCCAACTCGCTCATTCCGCTGGCCTTCCCCGCTTCTTCCGAAACAAAACGATGTCCGAACACTTAGATCGGGACAGTTAATCCATTGTCGACGATTCGATGCCGTCGGATTTGTCTGGGAATGGAGTGGATTAAGTGAGTGACGTGCACCACGAGAGGCTCAAAGCTCTGATTGTACCACCCTGGTGCGTCGCCTCTGCGTTCATTGTCTCGTCGTCTTTCTTTCTGTTGGCGTTCTGTGGTTCTCTTTTCATGTCGGAGGGGTGGGGAGATGGGGGTGGTGGGGGTGAGAGTAGACAGGACAGGGGGTTGCACGAACGTGTGTGTGTGTGTGGTGTGTGTGTGTGTGTGTGTGTGTGTGTGTGTGTTTTGTGTGTGTGTTGAGTGTGTGTGTGTGGTGTGTGTGTGTGTGGTGTGTGTGTGTGTGTGTGTGTGTGTGTGTGATGTGTGAGTGCTGGTGCGTGGTGGTGTGTGTGTGTGTGTGTGTGTGTGTGTGTGTGTGGTGTGTGTGTGTGTGGTGTGTGTGTGTGTGTGTGTGTGTGTGTGTGTGTGTGTGTGATTGAGTGAGTGAATGTGTGTGTGTGTGTGTGTGTGTGTGGTGTGTGTGTGTGTGTGTTTGTGTGTGTTGTGTGTGTGTTTTTGTGTGTGTGTGTGTGTGTGTGTGTGTGTGTGTGTGTGTGTGTGTGTGTGTGTGGTGGTGCGTGCGTGCGTGTGTGCGTGTGTGTGTGTGTGTGTGTGTGTGTGTGTGTGTGTGTGTGTGCGCGCTTAGCATAGCGTCTCCGACCACGATTTTTGCGCTGTATACATACTTTTATTATTATTGTATACAAACGTTCATCCCTTCATTAATTTATTGACTAATACGGGTTAGAACAACCGCACGCGATTGTCATTTGAAGATGCTTTGCCTTTTGTCGTGAATACAAATGCAAAGAAGTTTTTCCCCGATAGTGCAGCATTGAGGCGAATCTGTGTCATGAACTAAAAATAACTGACATAAAAGTAGATTCTGTCCGTTTCCGGACACATGCGGGCTATTGACAAAAATACGCGAGGAATGACCCGTTTTTCAATAGTCTGCGAAGTTTTTTTGTTTTTTGCTCTCTCTCTAACTGTTGCTAGCTTGTAACCGGAAGTAACATGTGACCTTGAATATGACGTAGGGCATGCACAACCTGTTTGTACGAAAGGGCAGCCAGGCACAGCACTATTGCTGATGGAGCAAACTCTTGGTTGCTTACCTCTTCCTCAGCTAAATTCTCGAGTTTCAACCAACGGACCAATCTAAACGACTCACGAACTAGGTCAGGTGGACGGCGATGTGGTGGCGGGTGGGTGTTGCTGTGAGGGGAGGGGGGGGGGGGGGGGAAGGGCACGAGACCCAAAGCGAGGCTAGGATGTACAAAGCTGGCGACGGCGTGTAAAGATGTTGTCGTCTGGACCGTAGCCTACAATCCTAAGCCTCGCTTTGGATCTCGGTTACCTTGGTGACAGCGCTTCGTGAGTATTCCTGTGGATTGGCCCACTACAGGAGAAAGAGAAAAAAGCGCGGAGACGTTTTGCCCCCCCCCCCCCCCCCCCCGATTCTCCCCGTCCGTCCCTCCCTCCCTCCCCTCCAGGCCTGTATCTACTACAGTACCGCATACAAGAGCAGCGTTGTACCCTCAATCCTGGCATCAGCACTCCCAATTCGCACAGCTAAATACGATCATTCCGATGGCATCGAAGGAGAAGAAAAAATAAGGCAAATCCAATTGCGCGAGCGTCCTCATTCAGCAGCCAGCTAGCCCATCAGTCAGACGGCCAGCAGTAGCACGGTCTGCAGGCATGAACCAGATCGCTCAGGCTATCGACTTCTGGCCTTCGCTTCCACGCACCTCTCTCATAGTCACTTACGTTTTTAGCTTGGGACAGTGATAGAAAAGGAAAGATCACCCCCCCCCCCCCCCCACCCCCCACCTCCCGAAAAAAAAAAAAAAGAAAGAAGAAGAAGGAAAAAAGAAAGAAAAGCACCCACCCACACCGGAGTCTGTTTTCCGTCAATGCACGAAAGGGAGTGGGTGTTGGAACTGGTTATGCCGATGTAACCAACTGCGGTTGTGACGAAAAGAGGGCAACCCCAGTACCGTTGGCGGTTCCTGCCATAATTTAAGTTTTTGTGGAAAAAGCGGGGGCGGGCGAGAGGGGGAGAGAATGCGAGAGTGAGATATATACATATATATTTCTTTTACGTTTTATTTTATTTTATTGTTATTTTAAATGTACCTTCTGGAGTCTTGAGCCCATGCGTCAAAGGAAAATTTTCATTTTTATGCTTTGTATATTGATGAATAATAAAGATTGATTTGATTGATTATTTGATTGATTAAAGTTTGTTTGCCGATGCAAATATCTGTCGCTGCAAAATGCGCGACTGCAGCAATCTGAAAATCTGAGTTTGAGGCGACAACATACGTCCACGTTTGCATACGCAAAAATGAGAGACCCTTTTTTTCTCCCTTTTCTTTTCTTTTTTTCAGCGTTAAAACTGTCGTTCTCTTTTTGTGTGCTCTGCAAGCGTTACAAGCGTTGTAGTTGTGAAAGCGCCGCGGGGCATTAGAGGTTAAAGATTTCTTCATTGCAGCTGCTTATTCACAAATTCCCCGACCCATAACATCGAATACAGCACTTCCTTGAATAATGGGCTGAACGAATTTTCCGTTTTTGTTTTGTTTTGTTTTTTGAGCGACATAGCCGGCAACGTGTATGTTTGCAACTGCCAACACAGATCTGACGTCCGCTGCAAATCCGCACAGTGCAATGACAATTTCATATTTGCGGCTGCAACTCTCAGATCTGTCGTCAGCTGCCAATCCGCACATTGCAATGACAAATTCATATTTGCGGCTGCAACTCTTAGATTTGATGTCAATTGCAAATGTGCAGAAGGCAATGAAAAATTTATATTGGCCGCTGCAACTCTAAGATTTGACGTCAGCAGCAAATCCGCGCAATGCAATCACAAATTAACGTTTGCGGCTGCAACTCTCAAAATGAGGCACGACCACCAACGATAGCCGAGCCGCTACCATACTACTACTACTACCACTACTACTACTACTACTACTACGGAATTTATAGAACGCTCTCGGAGACTCAAAACGCTTTACAACCTAAAGAAAAACAGGTAACGCGCAAATACCCGTAGTTAAACAAAACAATGATATATAAACAAGCAAAGAAAACTTACAAAAACTTACAAACATTTTCACCCATAACCACGCAACATTCTGGGACACGTAGTGGCACACTCACTTGCGTCTCATGAGGACCTCCGACACCAGTGTGGCCGTGAACGCTTTGGTCAGCGACCCGATGGCGAAGCGAGTGCTTCGCGACACGGGCAGTTGCAGCTCGGGGTCAGCGTGACCCAGACTGGCGGTCAGGATCACCTGGCCTCCCTTCACCAGCGCCAAGGTCAAGGCCGGCAGCTTGCGACAGGCCAGAGTCCTCCGCACGAGCGTCTTGAAGTGCGAGATCTCCTCCGCTGTGGGCAGGCGTTGCCAACGTGGAACCCCGTCACGGTCTTTGTCCGAGTCCCGGTTCCGGACACGGCGGTTCTCCCAGATCCCAGGCACGTCGTCGTACTCGTAGGTGTCGATGACGTCACTGGAGTTCCCGCCACCGGTCGCGCCCACGCGCTCGTGGCGGAGGTGGAGGTGAAGGTCGTCGTTTAGCGTCACGTGCAGTCTCTCCGGGACCACGCTCCTGTGGGTGTGGCTTCCAGACGCCTTCCTGCCCGACTTCCGCGACACCTGATGCCGCCTGCGCGGGCGCTTCGTGGACGCCCGATCCCTGATCAAATCAGCATCCGGTCCAGCCTCTTGACCGCTCGTCAGTTTCGGACCCAGCACGTGCGGCGAGACCGACGTGAGCACAGCGTGCGCTCCGCTCGCGCCGGGCAGCACGTGCAGGATGTAGCTGAGCAGGAAGACAGCGGCGGAGAAGGTCACGTTACGCTTGCTCCCTCGTGGACCTCGGGGCGGCGGTGCTTCTCGGGGGGGTTTCTGGCGGTCTCAGCGGATGATGCGTCTTCAGGCATGTTCTAAAAATGAGGGGATCAGTGTTCGATGACTAAGTCGAACCGGTGTTGGTGGGAGTATCAGCAAGCGGACTTGAGAGTGAGCCGGGTGACGTTTTCCCCGAGTTGAAACGTGCGTTGTGAGGTTGGTCTGCCAGGACTGGAACGAGAATGATCGTAAAATCAGGACATTGTAACTGTAATGAAGAAGTGAAGAACAATTTTGTAAGACAAATGAAAAAAACATCATGAACTGACTGGAAAAGGAATGAAGCTCGGGGGAGAGAGAGAGAGAGAGAGAGAGAGAGAGAGAGGAAGAGAGAGAGAGAGAGAGAACGAATGAACGAATTTTTTTTATTAACGAGGGTAATGGAGTAAATACAATACTCTTTTTAGATCCAGCCCTCGGGCAATTCTAACACTTAAAGCTTTAAAGCGCAGTACACGTTGGACTGAAAACAACAATGTACCCAACTGAGCAAGGGAAGGGGGCTGGGGAGGCATAGCAAAATATCGGTACCACGTCCCGAATTACTCCAACCAATCGCATTACACTTCCGTCT
>JABMCL010002744.1:202500-207500 GCA_018857735.1 Alviniconcha marisindica
TCTTAGTGAGTTGCTACAATTACTATGTTGACTCTTATGCCACGTGTACATATCATTGGCGGGAGCTGCCACAAGTATCATTTTTGTCGCGACAAAAGTTTTGCCGCGACAAACACGAAAACACGTCTTTTGTCGCGATAAAAGTATGCTTGCCGCGACAAAACTTTTTTCGCGACAAAGTTATGTTATGTTATGACAAAAGTTTTGTCACCACAAATATTTGTCGCGACAAACACGTTTGTCGCAACAAAAGTTTTGTCGCGACAAGCATACTTTTTGTCGCGACAAACACGTGTTTGTCGCGACTAACACTTTTTTTTTTTATCGCGACAAAACTTTTGTCGCGACAAAAATGATACTTGTGGCAGCTTCCGCCAATGAGATGTACACAGTATTTTGCGTGTTTTTACATTTCTTTCCTTTCTGCATCGCCAACAAAGATGGAAACGACTGACAGAGCTTCGACAGTGTACTACCTACAATCCTTACACAATCGGCAAGACGAACACGCGGTCCATCGCCAAGGGAAGTAACCGTGTGATGGAGGTCTGTCATGTAAACCGACCGAGTTGCTTCCAGTGTAGATGGCAGCGATAACGGGTTGTTTGTGTTGTTTTTGTTTTTCGCTGCAGAAACGAGGAAATCAGAGCCAAAAACAGCCAGGTAAGAAGACGGTCTCCGGCAGAGTGGAGATTATTGGTGTGTGAGCCGTGACGCTTTTGTTGTTTCTCGCATCGACCCGGTTCTTCAGATATGCTCACGGCGAAGTACTCTCGAGCCAGCTGTGTTACGCCGCATCAGTTTTATACGGAATCTGTCTCTGTCTCTGTCTCTGTGTCTGTCTGTCTGCCTGTATGTCTCTGTCTCTCTGTCTCTCTGTCTGTCTGTCTGTCTGTCTGTATGTCTCTGTCTGTCTGTCTCTGTCTGTCTGTCTCTGTCTCTCTCTCCGCTCCTCTCTAGTCTCTGTCTGTCTGTGTCTGTCTGCCTGTCTCTGTCTCTCTCTCTATATCTCTGTCCCGCTCTCTCTCCGCTCCTCTCTCTGTGTGTCTCTGACTCTCTGTCTGTCTGTCTGTCTCTCTCCCCGCTCCCCCCCCCCTCTCTCTCTTTCTCTCTATCTTCTCTCTCTCTCTCTTCCTGTGTCTGTCTGTCTGTCTGTCTGTCTGTCTGTCTCTCTCTGTCTTTCTCTCTCTTTGTATCTCTGTCTCGCTCTCTCCGCTCCTCTCTCTCTGTGTCTCTGTCTCACTGTTTGTCTGTCTGTCTGTCTCCCTCTCCTCTCTAGTCACTCTCTGTGTCTGTCTGTCTGTCTGTCTGTCTGTCTGTCTCCGCTCCTCTCGCTCTGTCTCTCTGTCTCTCCCCGCTCCTTTCTCTCTCTCTCTTGCTGTCTGCAGCGTTATATTACATATATGTGCGAAGTCTTAGGAAAGGCAGAGAATAAGACCAAAGAGCCTTGCTTCATTCCTTTGTCATCATTCACTCTATAAATTAATCAGCCGGCAAACCACAAATGCAGTCAGCAAGCAAATGGGCGGAACCGTGGAGAGCAGGACTGTCGTGTCAATATGTCAGTAGTAGTAGTAGTAGTAGTAGTAGTAGTAGTAGTAGTTGTAGCAGCAGCAACAGAAGCATTTATCTACTACTGCTACTACTACTATCACCACCACTACATGCGAACGCATGGCAGAAAAGTTGAATTACAGTCTGTTTAACTTGCGAATATTATGCCGTTTCATGCTATGTGCTGTTACAACCGCTGCTCTCTTGGTGTCAAAAATTCTCACATCAGATATTAAAACAGTTTTGAGTCTGTTGTAATTACCACTCCACCGCCCCCCCCTCCACTCCACCGCCCCCCCCTCTCCCTCCCCTCCGTCACGTGAACGGTAGTTCAGCAGTCAATGCTTGTATTGATTATTTTTGCCAATATCCATTTCAGACGAATCGGATATTTTTTCTGGACCCAGTTCCAGACTGCTGTGTCTGAGTGTTGCAATTCGGTCTCTAGCGCAGTGAAATACGACTGTCCTTTGTACACAGCTTAATCCTCACCTGCTCTGTGGCCAGACTTTGTTCCTTTTAATTGACAAGACGAACGGCATTGGCTGATTGGGTTAAACGAGGACGTGGGTCCTGTTTCATGCACATGTGACCCGCAATGTATATGAAGAGAGAGAGAGCGGGGGGGAGAGGAGAGAGAGAGAGAGAGAGAGAGAGAGAGAGAGAGAGAGAGAGAGAGAGAGAGAGAGAGAGAGAGAGAGAGAGAGAGAGAGAGCAGAAAGAGAGAGACGAGACAGACAGAGAGAGAGACAGACAGAGAAAGACAGACAGACAGACAGACAGACAGACAGACAGACAGACAGACAGACAGACAGAGGTATATAATACGATACGATACGATGGTTTATTGTGTTAGGCTTAGAGTCCATTCACAAACGGGTGAGGAGACACGGAAACAAACAAAACGAGCAGTCGATGCTTCGCGACATGGAACTGATCACGTCACGGCGTAAGTGTCTAAATGTTTGTCCAGCACTCCCGAAGTGCAAACCGAAAGTTGAACCGACTGTGCGAGAGTCCAACTTCTGATACGTGAGACCGAAATGGAGAAGTCGAGCAGTCTCACACAGCGGAAAGGCTGGTGGCTGCATGGATGCGGTGTTGTTGTCGTTGGCTGGAATCCAGATGGCTGCTCCTTTTCCGGAATGGTGTGGCGTCAATGTTGGCAATGAGCGCTCTGCCGACGTGTGTAAAGAGTGCATCAATCTTTGTCGGGCATTCTTCCGTGACCGTCATCATCATTCCGGTGTACTTTGCAGGAGAGACATCAAAAGAGTGTTGCAGTGTTTCACACAGGTCGTCGGTGTCGGTGCGTGAGTTCTGGTGGTCTACAGATCTGTGTTCTTAGCCCAGCGAATCATTGCCGAGTATTTTCTGTACAATGCTGCCACTCTTGTTTCGTTCACTGTCTAAACTGCACGTTTCTTTTACATTGTCAACAGTAGGCCTTTTTGTTATTGTTAGCCGTTCTTGTCCGTCACCCAGTTTTCACTAAACAATGTGAGCCGGTTTGGCCTAGCGGTAAGGCGGTAGGCTGGTAGGCAGAAGGGCCTCGGTTCGAATCCGCTTCGGCTCTCCTTTCGCTCTTGTGGTCTGTGAACCCTGTCTTGTTTGTGACTTTGTCCCTCACAATCAGTGAAACATTGAACTGGCTCTTATCGCTACCCATCTTAATGCAGGTGTCATTCTGGTGGTGACAGTGTAGCGACAGGTGCATAATCTCCCTCTTCCCCCACCTCCGTACCCCCTTCCCTCCATCTCCCCGTCCCTAATAAGCCTTGCGGTTTCTGTGTACAGTCGTAGATTTTCGGCCTTTTGCGCTCATGTCAACAGGTTGACATCCTTGCCGACTACATATCGCATGATGCACGTGCACAGTAGTACCTGTGCACAGCATGACGTGCTGTCCTCTGTTTGTAGTCTGTATGACTGGTGTTGAGAAGAGGGGCTGTCGACTTCATAAAATAAACACGGTGGGGTTGGCGTGAGCCGGTCTGGCCTAGCGGTAAGGCGGTAGGCTGGTAAGCAGAGGGACCTCGGTTCGAATCCGCTTCGGCTCTCCTTTCTCTTCAAAAGTTGTGGTCTGTGGACACTGTCTTGTGACTTTGTCCCTCACAATTATGAAACATTAAAATGGCTCTCATCGCTGCCCACCTTAATGCAGGAGTCATTCTGGTGGTGACAGTGTAACGATAGGTATATAGCCTCCCTCATCCCCCACCTCCATATCCCCTTCCCCCCCCTTCTCCCCGTCCCTAATAAGCCTTGTGGTTTCTGTGGACATTAAGCACCATGTTTACTTACTTACAGGGTGGGGTTGGAAGAAAGAGACCAGAGGGTGGTGATGACTGGCCACTTTCCTTTTGGTATTGATTTGCTTTGTACGTCTCTGACTTTCTCCTTTCTCTGTTAACTCGTGAGGGACACTTAAATTGCCACGAAAGACAGTGCTGACCAGTCGGACATTTAAACTGCCACGAAACGTAGCACTGTGAACTACATGTGTCATGGCGGGGTGCTGACCAGTCGGACACTTAAACTGCCACGAAACGTAGCGCTGTGAGCTACATGTGTCATTGCGGAGTGCTGACCAGTCAGTGTTGGCAGCCGTAGTATCCCAACGGTGTTGCTGCCACGACTGAGATATAGAGATGCAAACACACAAAAGGTTTAAAAGACACTATTTATTAGGACAAAAGTATATCTGCAGATTTGAACCTTTTATGCGTTTGGATCTTGTTTTAGAACGATAGCAGTCATTCTTGTTTCAGATTTTTGTTGTGTTGTTGTTGAGATATATAGCGACTGCGAGAGAGAGAGAGAGAGAGAGAGAGAGAGAGAGAGAGAGAGAGAGAGAGAGAGAGAGAGAGAGAGAGAGAGAGACAGAGAGACAGACAGACAGACAGACAGACAGACGACAGACAACAGTAAGTAAATTGGTGTTTACGCCCAGTCAACCAGTGTGGTTATATCAGAGGAGAGAGAGAGAGAGAGAGAGAGAGAGAGAGAGAGAGAGAGAGAGAGAGAGAGAGAGAGAGAGAGAGAGAGAGACAGAACAGACAGACAGACAGAAGACAGACAGACAGACAGACAGTAAGTAAATTGGTGTTTTACGCCCAGTCAACCAGTGGGTTATATCAGGGCGAACAGAGAGAGAGAGAGAGAGAGAGAGAGAAGAGAGAGAGAGAGAGAGAGAGAGAGAGAGAGAGAGAGAGAGAGAGAGATTCCCCCCAAAATGGGGAAATAATTTTACCAATCACAATAACTCTCTAAACATGTCGCTGGGAGAAACAACAAAACCGTCACGGCTCATACAGTTATCTTCCTCATGTGGTAGATCATCTGGCTAAGCGGCTTGTTTTGGCTCCGTCTTCTGCCTTTTTGGAACGACAGAGCAACAACAACACAGCAATCGCTCTCATCTACAAGTGGAGGCAACTCGGTCG
>JABMCL010002744.1:212500-225000 GCA_018857735.1 Alviniconcha marisindica
ATAAGTTGTATGTCTAACATTTGCGAGGACTGTTGCGAGAGAATGCCTTCAGAAGTGTTCATTTTCAGTCGATTTATGGTCTAGTTACGGTAAAACTCGACATCTGAAAGTCGCCAAATCACGGCCTTCAGTGCGACATTTTGTATCTGGAGGTCTGTGTCTGTGACGTCATAGACAAGATCGGCATGTGTGGTAGAGTGTCAATTACGTCACAAGGCAAGCATTTTCTGCTCTTCGTTGGTAAAGCGTGATTCAATATGGCCACGTCCCGAGAAGCTCCAGTTCGAAGGAAATATGTACTTTTGTCGAATCAATATAACAATCGTGGATGTCGGTTGTGGTTTTAACCTTGCGTGTATACTGGTGCGCACTTTTCTTTTAGTTTTACACACGCAGATTTCTGTTTGTTTGTTAGTCAAGTATGATACCCACGTTCTCCTTTAAATGAAAAAAAAAATGGAGAAAAAGAAAAGAAAAAGGGAAAAAAAGCACAACCCCCACAAAAAAACAACAACCCCCAAACAAACAACAACAAAACAAATTAAAAACAACAACAACAACAACAACAAACAAAACAAACAAACAACAACAACAACAACAACAAAAAAGCGACTTGCCTAGACTTGACGAAGCCTGCTGTATTTCTGACCAGCTTGCGTTTTCGCGTGAAAAGAAAGTGGAAAGAAAAGAGTATCTACATGCAAAAGACTGTTACAAATGATCAGTAAATATAAGTACGAACAGAAGAATTGAATCAGGCAAATGTATTCGATTTCGTCTTCGCTTAAACCGTGAAAACACAACTAGGGCTTTTACGACAAACAGTCCAAATTGGAAGCATACGAAGTTGATTAGACTGACACGTACAGCAGCAATTTTGGCCCTGTGTCTGGGCAGGGGTCATCAATCAACTATCGGTAACAATTAGCGGCAAGCAATTTTGCAGATGCCAGCAATTAGCGCGTCGCCAGGAGAGTGAATGAAATGCTCCGCCCACTGTCTCGCTGTAAGGTCTACGAAACGTGTGGCTGTGTCCACGTGGTTTTAACGTTATGGTTACGTGGTTTTAACGTTATGGTTACGTGGTTTTAACGTTATGGTTACGTGGTTTTAACGTTATCTTTATTTGTTTTAGTTCTTCATTGTCCATTTGGGGAAATTTGGGGCGCCTTACCCGGGTAATGCGCAACAGCTGCAAGAGCAAAGCTACCCGTTTCTGCCAGTGTGTGCAGTATTTTCGTGTGTCCAAACATTCGTATGGCTGTCAGTGTTTGCGATTTTTAACGTGCGCACAAATATTGATGCATAGGATTGCACACGGGGGCTGTGCGGACACCGTAGGAGAGTCTGCACTGGAAGTTGACTCTGGAAGAAAAATCTCTTGTGGCACCGGGGATTCGAACCCGCGTCAGTATTGCACCTGGTTTTTCAGTCGGACGCTCTACCAATTGAGCTAGCCATCACCGCCTCTCTCACTTTGAGTACTCATGGGCCGAGGAGCGGTTTGAAGAGGGAGGTGGAGCTGGGCTGTCATAGTGAGTTGGACCGCTCTTTGCTTCAAGTTTCAACAACTGGTTATCGTGACTCTGTCTTTGTGACTCTGTCTTTGTGACTCTGTTCCGCACAGCTGTTGGGAGGGCAAGTTGCGAGGTACACAAATTTAAGCTGCTTCGGATAGATGTTGAAAGAGCAAGGTGCGAGGTACACAATTTTGATCTGTTTCGGACAGGTGTTGTAAGAGCAAGGTGCGAGGTACACAATTTTAATCTGTTTCGGACAGGTGTTGAAAGAGCAAGGTGCGAGGTACACAATTTTAATCTGTTTCGGACAGGTGTTGAAAGAGCAAGGTGCGAGGTACACAATTTTAAGCTGCTTCGCACAGGTGTTGAAAGAGCAAATTGCGAGGTACACAATTTTAATCTGTTTCGCACAGGTGTTGAAAGAGCAAGTTGCGAGGTACACAATTTTAATCTGTTTCGCACAGGTGTTGAAGAGCAAGGTGCGAGGTACACAATTTTAATCTGTTTCGCACGTGTTGAAAGAGCAAGTTGCGAGGTACACAATTTTAATCTGTTTCGCACAGGTGTTGAAAGAGCAAGGTGCGAGGTACACAATTTTAATCTGCTTCGCACATGTGTTGAAAGAGCAAGTTGCGAGGTACACAATTTTAAACTGCTTCGCACAGGTGTTGAAAGAGCAAGTTGCGAGGTACACAATTTAAGCTGCTTCGCACACTGTTAAACACAAGTTCGAATACACAATTTAATAGCTGCTTCGACGGGTGTTGAAAGGCAATTGCGGTAACAGTTTTAAGCTGCTTCGCCTGGAAGATCAACACCACCACGTTAATAATAAAATAATAACAACTAAACCTATATCCCTAAAAAGTTACAACTCGGACTATAAATACAACATCAAAATCCCATACAACAACAACACACACACACACAACAACACACAACAAAAAGACAATACTGAAAAGCAAACAATGAAAAAGAAAAAAACGAAAACACAAGTACTGTAACGTACCATCGATATTAAAGCATCACAACACTGAAATAATCACAAAAGTCCATAAAAAAAATGCATATATTAATAAACAGACAATCGAAGAAAAGCACAAGTACTGTAAATGACCATCTAGTTGTTCAAGCTGGAATGAATGACGGTCTTTCCGCTTATTGTGTCGGACTGCATGAGAACAAGCTGTCTACATGGTCGCGATGGCCGCCCCTCCCTAACACTTCGACCCTGCCCCCACCCCTCCCCCCTCTCTCCTCCCTTAACCCCATCCCTAATAAATCGTATGGGGCTTCTTGGATGCGAAGCTTTACAATTTATTCATTCAGTTAGTCACTTATGTATGATAAACCTGAATCAACACACAAGGGAGTTAATTAGCGCTCGAAATACGTCACACAAACACAACAATAAAGAGCTGAGTAGCCTACGATAACTCTCACCTGGCATACGTGTAAATACAAGATACATAAACTCCGCCAGGGGTACATACTCTCACTTGGCATGCGTGTAAATACAAGGTACATAAACTCCACCAGAGGTACATCACGCATGCCAGGTGAGAGTTACCGTAGGTGACTAAGGTCTTTGTCGTTGTACCTGCGTGACGTATTTCGAGCGCTAATTAACTCCCTTGTGTGTTGATTCCACACGAGCGCTCTGGGCTTCGTTCGGTTTTAATTTTGTGATAAACTTGGCTCCTTCTGAAATGTTATACGATAACCTGCTATTATCACCTGATGATAATTCTTCAAACTTGAAAAGACTATGCTGAGATTCTGACAAAATCAAATACTTTTGTGCCCAAGTTTGAGTTTAATGTTGCTTTACGTCCACAGAGACTATTAGGGACTGGGAGCCCAGGACTGTCACCTCGACTTTCACACAGCTCCTGAGCTCTGACGTGTCCAAGGTACTTAGCAAGAATAGTATACAAGATCCGCTTCAATTCATGCAACACTAAGTATTCACAGAATGTGACAGGAATTTGTACGAACCCCCATCAGTAAAACACATAATAGGCGTGTTCTAACTATCACAACGGAGTTATTTAGGAAAGAGGGGTATGACTTTACTGCATGGAACAATATAAGAGATAAGTTTTATTCTGTATAAAACTGATCTTTTCACATCTATTGCTAAATTGATTGCCATAGTTCTATTGGTCAGATGATATCTCTTACGAGTATATATATGGAAAATGTGTGTGTGTGTGTGTGTGTGTGTGTGTGTGTGTGTGTGTGTGTGTGTGTGCGTGTGTGTGTGTGTGTGTGTGAACTTGCGTGCGTGCGTGCGTGTGCGTGCGTGTGTGCGTGTGTATGCGTGCGTGCGTGTGCGTGCGTGCGTGTGTATGCGTGCGTGCGTGTGTTTGTGTGTGTGTGTGTGTGTGTGTGTGTGTGTGTGTGTGTGTGTGTGTGTGCTGCGTGCGTGTGTGTGTGTGTAATATCACCTTGTGATAAACAGACATTAAATAAAACCTGGATTGTGTGACACACATCAAAGAAAACACAACGACATGGCAATGACGATGGTATTGGGTGAGCAATAAAATGTAGTGAAAGACGCCAACACGACCAAAGAGAGACAACTGCGACAAAACGGTTTTACCACCGTAACACCGAACCAGACGGAGACTGCGTGACCATTTTCAACAGCCGAGCACACAGAAGCAAGAGTAAGAGTGTTTGGTTACGGGCCGAGAGAAAAATGGAAGTAGCAACTATCCTAGCACAACTGTAACAAAAAGATACGTTGCGCGTGACACATGACAGATGTAGCTATTTACTGAACGCAGTTGAGAGGTGCGCTAAAACTGGACCCGCGAGTGTTTTGCCTGAACAAGCCGGAATCGGCTGTAAAGAAATAGACATGCGCAGGGAAGGTAGATAACTCTAGCTCTTTAACCATACTAACATTTGCCTCATTACTCTCCCCTGAAGCAAACACAGAGAGAGAGAGAGAGAGAGAGAGGAGAGAGAGAGAGAGAGAGAGAGAGAGAGAGAGAGACACACACACACACACACACACACACACACACACACACACACACGCACGCACGCACGCACGCACGCACGCACGCACGCATACACTAACACCGTGTGGATTTTTGAAAGTGTCCTCGGACTCGATTCGTTTGGGACAGATTGAAAAGACTTAACTAATTTTTTAGTTTATCGTTTTGATATTCACAAGCGCCTTGTTCATTTTCACGCGCATGTTTTCACAACATATACGCACGCACGCACTCACTCACTCACACACACACACACACACACACACACACACACACACACACACACACACACACACACACACACACACACACACACACACACACACACTCACACCTGCAGTCTATTTTCCGGTTCTATACCAAATATAATTTCAATACTGTACATTTTGATAAAAATCCTTTCACACGCTAATGCAAAGAGAAAACTCACAGGCTTAATGGTTACAAATTTCGCACTTTTATTGTTCGTTTTCAAATGACATCGTGGCAGTGAAGGGGTTAATTATACGATTTCGGTCTTAGAAACAAACTGTTATTATGAGTTAAGGGAATTAAGTCCCAGAAACAAAGTTTGCAAATGAGCCAGAAGCAAACTATGCATAAAGCGGTATCGCGTGTGGTTCCAGAAACAGAGACTGCAATGGTGAGTAACGGCCGATCTTGCATCCCGGAATCAGGTTCTGCTGCAGTTCGCTCTTGGACCTGATCGAGAGAATCAAATTCTGCAATGGTGAGTGGCTTTGTTTCCAGAAACCGTTGCCATGGTGAGATACAGGAATCACAATTTGCAAATGCGCATTTTCAGTGCAAGCACCTTTTTTTCAAATGAAAAACAAAGCAAAACAAAGCACCCCCCCCCCCCCAACAAACAAACAAACAAAGTAAAAAACACCAACCAACCAACCAACCAACAATAAAAAACAAAAAACAAAAATCCAATCAAACAAACAAACAACAACAACAAATAAACAAACAATGCAAAGTTGTTAACAAACGAAACGAAATGGAAGAAATGGCAATTCAGTTTGAAGTTGCTGGAAATGCAGGTTGTAGAAAGAAAGAAAGAGTTAGTAGTCCGGATGGAGAGAGGATTTGGTGGTGGTGGGGGGGCGAGGGGGTGGGGGGGGGGGGGGGGGGGGGGGGGGGGTGGAACAATGAATGGATGACTGCTTAGCTAGGGAATGATCCATGCAGTTATTACAGGGTGATGTGCTTAGCTCTAGGATTTTAGCATCCCCTCTTACGCACAGGGTCGCTTCAGGGTCCTCATCCCCTCTTACACCTCATTCCCTCTTACACCTTATCCCTTCTTACGCCTTATCCCTTCTTACGCCCTTTCCATTCTTACGCCCCATCCCTTCTTACGCCCCTCCCCTCTTACGCCTCACCCCTCTTACGCCCCATCCCTTTTTACGCCCCATCCCTTCTTGCGCCTCACCCCTCTTACGCCCCATCCCTTTTTACGCCCCATCCCTTCGTACGCCTCACCCCTCTTACGCCTCATCGCTGTTTACGCCCCATCCCTTCTTACGCCTCATCGCTTTTTATGCCCCATCTCTTCTTACGCCTCACCCCTCTTACGCCTCATCCCTTTTTACGCCCCATCCCTTCTTACGCCTCACCCCTCTTACGCCCCATCCCTTTTTACGCCCCATCCCTCTTACCCTCACCCCTCTTACGCCCCATCCCTTTTTACGCCCCATCCCTTCTTACGCCTCACCCCTCTTACGCCCCATCCCTTTTTACGCCCCATCCCTTCTTACGCCTCACCCCTCTTACGCCCCATCTCTTTTTACGCCCCATCCCTTCTTACGCCTCACCCCTCTTACGCCCCATCCCTTTTTACGCCCCATCCCTTCTTACGCCTCACCCCTCTTACGCCCCATCCCTTTTTACGCCCCATCCCTTCTTACGCCTCACCCCTCTTACGCCCCATCCCTTTTTACGCCCCATCCCTTCTTACGCCTCACCCCTCTTACGCCCCATCCCTTTTTACGCCCCATCCCTTCTTACGCCTCACCCCTCTTATGCCTCATCGCCGGCCTCTTACGCATAAGGTATTACATTAGGCTGTGTGTTGTTGTAATGTTTCATGTACAGCGCTTTGAGCCTCCCACATGTATAGTCATAGAGGGATTCGGCGCATTAGAAATGCATTTATTATTATTATTATTATTATTATTATTATTATTAGGGTCACTTCTTGATGATTACAGGCCGAGATCAGAAGAGCGAAAAGCATAAACAGAACGGGAAAACTGCGTTTCATTTTGGTGTGAGCTTGCCTTTGAAAGCAAATTGTTTTGGCTCTAATTTTGGACAAAAGCCAATCATGTAAGAACACTGTAAGTAGCGCAGCTGTGTCTATAGAAAACGGAGAATGTTTCCTGTACAGTTAGAGTCGCAGGAAGTATTCCTTCAAACGATGAAGTACACGCAGTGACACCGGCCCAGCATTTGCACACAACGTGTGCCCAGAGAAGCCAGCGTTCCACCATTAGCTACAGGGTGTCTGGCACTTATACAAATAACCAGTCGAGACATCAGCACCATTGGGACTTGGGTTGTCACCGTTGGTAACTTCGTTCCACGTCCTATGAGAGGAAGAATTATCTTGTATCTGTATCCTGTGCCACCGCACGGTTGCTGAGTCTACTGAGGTGTATAATATATAGACAACGATCACGAATATGTGTTAGCGCTGCACTTCATTGCGGGTTTTCGTCGAAATAGTGAGTACGGCTGACCGTGATATTAATTAGCTTTGCTTTTTGTACCGACCGTGTTTCTTTGACTGTTTGAGTGTCTGTCTGCTGAGATATGTCTCTGTGTGCATGTTTGTTTCTTTCTGCGTCTACGTGCGCGCGTGCGTGTGTCTCTGTGTACGTTTAGGTAGGTAGGTAGTGTTGCTTAATGTCCTCAGATGTCAATTGACATATTAGGGACAAGCTGTGACCAATGCCGAAGCATGGTTCAATATAGCTTTACGTCCACGAAAACCAGAAGGCTCGTTAGGACGGACAGTCCAGGACGGCCACCTCGACTCTCACACAGCTCCTGAACTATGACTGTGTGCGTTTTTACGCGCTTGTGTTTTTGTTTGTTTGTGTGTTATACTTTTTCTCGATTTATAGGCAAAATTTATCCAGCTCTAAGTGAAGACAACTGAACATAACCAAAATCAAGCTCTAAGTGAAGACAACTGAACATAACCAAAATCTGTCTCAAATGAAGACAACTAAACATAACCAAAATCCGGCTCTAAATGAAGAAAATTGAAAATAACTAAAACCCGGCTCTAAGTAAAAACAACTGAACATAACCAAAATCCGGCTCTAAGTGAAGACAACTGAATATAAACAAAAAATCCGGCTCAAATGAAGACAACTAAACATAACCAAAATCCGGCTCTAAATGAAGAAAACTGAACATNAATCAAATTCCGGCTCTAAGTGAAGACAGCTGAACATAACCATTATCCGGCTCTAAGTGAAGACAACTGAACATAACTATTATCCGGCTCTAAGTGAAGACAACTGAACAAAATTACCCGGCTCTAAGTGAAGACAACTGAACAAAATTCGGCTCTAAGTGAAGACAACTGAACATAACCAAAACCCGGCTCTAAGTAAAGACAACTGAACATAACCAAAATCCGGCTTTAGATGAAGACAACTGAACGTAACTAAAATTCGGCTCTAAACGAAGAAAACTGAACATAACCAAAATCCGGCTCTAAGTGAAGACAACTGAACATAACGAAATTGACCTATGAGCATACAATATACGCAGCCTTTAGCTTTTATTAAGTACATACAGGACGGGAAAGTGGAAGCTTTCAGCCAGACGTAATGTCAACATGTTCAGAGTTAGCTGTTTACTCCGGTAGGTCTTTGATCTTTCAGAGGGACTTTTGGCGGTACATGAAGTCGTAGGGCTAAAGAAGCAGGTAAAGAGACTTCAATGGAATAGCAACAATCCCGCTTGTATGCATCAGTGAAACGTCCGAACAAGCAAATCGTGCGATGGCTTAAGACGTAAAATGAAAATTGTCATGTTTGTCAAATAAACGTTCCCCCCCCCCCCACTCCACCTCCCACCTCCCACCACAGGGAGACTAGCCGTACCATCGGAATGGCCAAGTCTCCGATGCTTGTCCCAAGAGCACGCACATGACCTTGAAACTGATCCCATGATTTACATAATCATACACAGGGGTCTGTGTTCTGTGAATAGTTGTCATAGTTTCTGGTTCACCGTTTTCCCACCACCCCACACCCCCACCTCGGAGAGGAGGAGGGGTGGGGATCACATACTATGACTTTTTGACCTCAGCTTCCGCCTCGATTCAGTCCCTGAAACTAGCCATGGTCGTAGTTTATTGATTTTTGCGAACCCCATCTACTTGGCATGCGACTGAATTATGAGGTAGACATCATTCACCAAGGCCATTTCAAGAGCTAAGTTGGCAAAAATAAGAGGTGAGAGAGAGAGAGAGAGAGAGAGAGAGAGAGGAGAGAGAGAGAGAGAGAGAGAGAGAGAGAGAGAAGAAGAAGAAGGAGAAGGAGAAGGGACATTTATTGGCTGAGAGGTATATACAAAGCGGAAAGTGGTGCCAGAGCCTGTATCTTTTGTGTTTGGTGGTTGTGTGTGTGTGTGTGTGTGTGTGTGTGTGTGTGTGTAGTGTGTGTGCGTGTGTGTGTGTGTGTGTGAGTGTGCCCTTCGTGCTGTGTGTGTGTTCGTGTGTTGTGTGTGTGTGTGTGTGTGTGTGTGTGTGTGTGTGGTGTGTGTGTGTGCGACTGTGTGATGTGTGTTGTATATTATGTGTGTGAACTGTGTGTGTGTGTGTGTGTGTTGTGGTGTGTGTGTGTGTGGTTTTGTGTGTGGTGGGTGTGTGTGTGTTGTGTGTTTTGTGGCGTGTGTGTGTTTGTGTGTGTGTGTGTGTGTGTGTGTGGTGTGGGGTGTGTTTTGTGTGTGCGTGTGTGTTGATGTGTGTTGTGTTGTGTGTGTGTGGTGTGGTGTGTGGGGTGTGTGGTGTGTGTGTGTGTGTGTGTGTGTGTGATGTAATGTATGTGTGTGTGTCGCGGGACGGGGGTTTGGTGGAAGGCAGTGGAGGTGGGGAGGGAGAGAGGGAGGGAGGGAGAGAGGAAGGACTCACAAAGGGCGAAGATGGGTTCGTAACACTTTGGTATCAAAGGTGTGATGAAAAAGCAAAATCTTAAGGTAAACACACTCTTTCGCTGCACATATCTTTACACAGAATTCACTTCACCGATCCTCTGACATGTGCACGGTTTACACGATTACCCCATCAGTTACACTCCTGACGCGAAGGGCACCCTATACGTCCATGGGTGCGTCACCACGTCTGGGTATCAGTGTAACTCCTCAACAGAACGGAGCATTTAAATGTGGTGAACAGAAGGTTCAACGTCCTCTGACACTTATCGGACCTTACCCAATCATGCCATTTTTAGTGACATTGTACTGTCAGGTTTTAAGATCATATTGTCAGCTTGTACCGACAGTTTTCAAGTCCGAATAGGCAAATTTGAATATATATATATATATATATATATATATATATATATATATATATATATATATATATTTTTTTTTTTTTTTTAGGTACTTTCTTTGCCGATCAGATTATGTCCAATTTTTTTGCGAGAGGTAATTGACCTGCATGTACTATATCATGCGCTTAAGGCCCGTTCTTAACTGGGCGAATGTTTGTTCGCCGAACATACTTCGGACAGTTCGACGAACTATGATTCGTTTCTTAATTGAACTTTTAGTTCGCCGAACATGGTTCGGACAGTCCAAACTTTACTTCGTTCTCAACTGGCTTGTAATGAGATGCAAGCTTCGGCCCGAACTTGCGGCAGACGCGCAGCAGACAGCATGATCGAAAATGTAGGCTAAAGTCAAGTCAAGTCAAGTCAAGTCAAGTCAATATACTTTCATCATCCCTCACAGGGTAATTCAGCTAACTACTATCTCATTCGGGGTCTCCGAGACAAGGCTGCGCCTCCCACAAGTCAACAAATAAACAAATTCCCTCCGAAGCGAGTGAAGAACCTAGCGACACCGTCATCCATTTTTATTTTTATTTTTTCTTCATCCACAGGAGAGCTCTGCTCACAGCCAATCAGAGGCAATGTTCGTCGAATAGGGCGAATGTTCCCAGAACATGTTGAGCGAAGCTTTTTAGACCCCGAATATAGCTTCGACGAATACTTCCAACTAGGTTCGCGAACAAACATTCGCCCAATTAAGAACGGGCTTAACGCTACTAGCCAACACGTAGCCTGGCACGAAGTCGAATCAGTTTAACTTTGACATTGCTCCGACACACTTTAAACCAGAGTTTTTAATCTTTGTATTCACTCAGCTGAGCTTTATCCGTTCACCTCAGGCTTAATGACACGGACGTTATTTGCAATCACGTGGATGGTCAATCAACACACAAGGGAGTTAATTAGTGCTCGAAATGCATCACACAACTACAACAACAAAAACCTGAGTCGCCTACAGTAACTCTCACCTGGTATATCTCACTATCTCAGTATACAGTAACTCTTACCTGTGTGTGTGTGTGTGTGTGTGTGTGTGTGTGTGGGGTGTGTGTGTGTGGGGTGTGTTTTGTGTGTGTGTGTGTGTGTGTGTGTGTGTGTGTGTGTGTGTGTGTTTTGTGTGTGTGTGTGTGTGTGTGTGTGTGTGTGTGTGTGTGTGTGTGTGTGTTGATGTGTGTGTGTGTGTGTGTGTTTGTGTGTGTGTGTGTGTGTGTTGTTGTGTGTGTGGTTGGTTTTTTTTATTAAAATTATGTAAATGTTTTGGGAGGACATGCTACTTGTGTTGAATATCATATTTAGGTTAATATGTATCATGTGAGCGCTCAGGTCGTTGATGAGCGCATGATAAATGTACATTATTATTATTAAATGCGTGTAAACACAAGGTACATAAACACGTGAATGATGCAAATGCGAATTGGAGACTGTCTTTTTCGGAGCTGTTTAACGTAATTCATTCTTATGCAATAATATAAATGTTGATATTGTCTCCGATGTTGTTGACGAACAGATGAGCGTTTGCTATGGAAGGTCAATGGTACGTGACTTTTTCAAACTGTGGTAAACTATATCTCCGTCAGTCGGATGAGTATGTGACGCCAAGGAACAGTCTAAACCTATAGCAACACACACACACACACACACACACACACACACACACACACACACATACACACACACACACACACACACGCACGCACGCACGCACGCACGCACGCGCACGCACTCACGCACGCACACACACACACACACACACACACTGACCCCCTAACGCCAATCAAACACAAACAACAAAAGCTGCACATCAAAGAGGCTTTAGGTTTAGGCACCGCCTATTTGGCCATGACCTCAACTTGACCGGATCTCAGTGGTCAGACGTTGATCCATGCCTAAAACGTTTACGGACATCAGTTGATTGCGATCTTATAAATCCATCAGAAGTGGGAGGGTAAACATTCCACGGCTGTTTAAAACGTTCTCCGTATCCAAGAATAGCGTTCAAAGAGGTGAAGGTACCGAGGACAGTATTTGAAGCTGTTCGCCTGAATTTCGCCTGAATTTCGGTGCGACAGGGATCCTCGGAGCACGAAGCTGGTTTTGGCTGGTTTTGGCTGGTTTTGGCTGGTTTTGCTTTCCATCTTGGAAATGATAAGTTTGTATGAACTTGCTTTTTTGTGATGAAAATGTAGTATAATGCCTTTCAGAATTATGCTGTTCAAAGTGGATAGGGCCACTCCCGTGTCAGCTGAGTCCGGGCGTAGGATCTTAGAGAGACCAGGGTCGTGATGGGAGTAACAGGGTGATAGTGGGCAGCGGAGTAAGCCTGTCGGGTTAGTTAATTAATGTATTGTAGATCATTTGTATAATTGCTTTTATTAGGACAGTAATTT
>JABMCL010002744.1:232500-237500 GCA_018857735.1 Alviniconcha marisindica
AGGAATGGCTTCACAATGATTGATAATAATGAAGATTTATCAGGGCTGGCCTCTCCCCAGTGAGTAGAGGACTGACGTCAGGATGGACACTCGTCATCAGTAATCGCCGTCATCCGCATCTCATTGTGCGATCAGAACACATACTGCTGATACTAAACAGATCGCATCACTTACTCACTAACTGAATGGTTCCACGTCTCTTTAAAAAGGTGCTTTTATTCCCTGAGAGAGAGAGAGAGAGAGAGAGAGAGAGAGAGAGAGAGAGAGAGAGAGAGAGAGAGAGAGAGAGAGAGAGTATTTTAATACACTAGGATAAAGATTTAAGCACGTCAGCTTTTTTACAAATCTGTCCCTGATGACAAACACAGCAACACTCAATACGTCAAACAAGAATGTAAATGAGAGAGAGAGAGTGAGAGAGAGATGAGAGAGAGAGGTAGAGAGTGAGAGAGAGAGAGAGAGAGAGAGTGAGAGAGAGAGAGAGAGAGAGTATTTTATTACACAAGGATAAAAAATTAAGCACAAGTCAGCTTTTTTACAAACACAGCAACACTCAATACGTCAAACAAGAATACAAATGAGAGAGAGAGAGAGAGAGAGAGAGAGAGTGAGAGAGAGAGAGAGAGAGAGAGAGAGAGAGAGAGAGAGAGAGAGAGAGAGAGAGAATACTTTATTACACAAGGATAAAGATTTAAGTGGGCTTTTTGGCAAATCTGTCCCTAATGACAAACACAGCAACACTCAATACATCAAGCAAGAATACAAATGAGAGAGAGAGAGAGAGAGAGAGAGAGGAGAGAGAGAGAGAGAGAGATAGTTAGAGCAAGAGGGGGGGAGAGGAGAGGAGAGAGAGAGAGAGAGAGAGAGTATTTTATTACACAAGGATAAAAAATTAAGCACAAGTCAGCTTTTTTACAAATCTGTCCCTGATGACAAACACAGCAACACTCAATACGTCAAACAAGAATACAAATCAGAGAGAGAAGAGAGAGAGAGAGAGAGAGAGAGAGAGAGAGAGAGAGAGAGAGAGAGAGAGGTCACGGTCGGATGAGCAGGGAGTGGGGTGACTTTTCATCCAGCCGCGCTGCTAAGTCTCTGTACTGTCGTGTTAACGTAACTGGTGCAGCGAGCGCCGGTTGTGCTGTGTCAGTCAGTCTGGCAGATGTTTAGCACAAGTGCAGAAAAAAAAACAAAAAACAGGTGGCAACTTAAAGGTCTATAAACACAACCACAGAATGAAACACTAAGAACAAATTAGCCCTGATGTAGAATACACAAAACGTGACAGGCGTAGTTTGGTTTAATCGTCCTCTTAGAGTGCACGCGAGAAAACACTCACACACACACACACACACGCACGCACGCACGCACGCACGCACGCACACACACACACAAGAAAAAGAAGAAAAAAACGAAAAAAGAAAAGGAAAAAAAAAAGTGGGTACGAAAATACACCAGAATTAATACCCAAGATCTCTTCTCCTCAAGATTTCTTTATTATACCAATAAAACTCACTCCTGCTACGCCCCCCACCCCCCCCCCCCCCCCCCCCCCAACATTTTTATGCATTTCGTTTCAGGAAGAAAAAATAATAATCTGCGGCCCCACCTCCACCCCACCCCCGTCTCTCTCCTACGGACAGATTGGTTAAAAAGAAAAGAGAAAAAGGTAGACCTGCGCTTAAATGTTTATCTTACAATAAAGTACCCTCCTCCTCCTCTCTGTCTATCTGTCTGTTTGTCTGTTTGTCTGCCTTTCTCTTCAGACGATCTGCTGGCAACCTCTCTCTCTCTCCCCCCCCCCCTCTCCACCCCACCCCTCTCTCTCTTCCCTCCTGCTCCTCCGCCGCTGAGTCTCTCTCTCTCCCCCTCCTCTCTCTCTTTCCCCCCCCCCTCTCTCCTCTCTCTCTCTCAAGTTTTCGAGTTAGAGTTCAGCCTCTCTTCTCTCTCTCTCTCTCTCTCTCTCTCTCTCTCTCTCTCTCTCTCTCTCTCTCTCTCTCTCCTCACAAGATCTGCCGGCAACCTCTGTCTCTTTCTCCATAGATCCCTCACTCCGCCCCCCCCCCCCTCCAACTCCCAATCCCCCCCCCCCCCTCCTCAATCCTGCCTCCGCCCGTCCCTCTCTCTGTCTCTCAACAAGATCTGCCGGCACTCTCTCTGTCTGTCTGTCTGTCTCTCTGTCTGTCTGTCTGTCTCTGTCTGTCTGTCTCTCTCTCCCTCTCTCTCTGTCTCTCTGTCTCTGTCTCTGACTGTCTCTGTCTGTCTGTCTGTCTGTCTCTCTCTATCTCTGTCTCTCTGTCTCTGTCTGTCTGTCTGTCTGTCTCTCTGTGTCTCTCTGTCTGTCTGTCTGTCTGTCTGTCTCTCTGTCTCTCTGTGTGTCTCTGTCTCTGTCTTTCTGTCTGTCTATCTGTCTCTCTGTCTGTGTGTCTCTCTGTCTCTGTCTCTCTGTCTCTGTCTGTCTGTCTGTCTCTGTGTCTGTCTGTCTCTCTCTGTCTCTCTGTCTCTGTCTGTCTGCCTGTCTCTCTCTGTCTCTCTGTCTCTGTCTGTCTGTCTGTCTGTCTCTGTTTGTCTGTCTGTCTGTCTCTCTGTCTCTCTGTCTCTCTGTCTGTCTGTCTGTCTCTGTCTCTCTGTCTCTGTCTCTGTCTGTCTGTCTGTCTGTCTGTCTGTCTGTCTGTCTGTCTGTCTGTCTCTCTCTCTCTCTCTCTCTCTCTCTCTCTCTCTCTCTCTCTCTCTCTCTCCGGCACAAAATCTGCCGGCAGAGGTGTCGGAGGACAGAAATGGAACCAATCGGTAATGGATAGTCAGCACACGGGAGGATTTGGCCGGATGAGAAGAGGCGGTGGCCAAATCACCTCCGCTATATGACGACTGCGGATCTTGTACCAGAAGCACGTGCCGGCAGAACAACGCTTCCTCTTCCTCAGACTTCGTCTTCTTCCACTGAGCGCTTGCAGGGTGTTTGACGTTCTAGGGCTGAAACTAGCTGTCTACCTCAAGAGTAGGTTAATTGTGAAAAGCTGAGGCTGTGGCGGGCGCTTTCAACTTTGAACGCATCTTGAGTAAAAAAAGAAACGAAAGTTGGTGTGACTGAGGCGGAGCTGGCGATTCATAACATCTGCGTCTAAATCTCGCTTTTCGTCGTATAGAAATATGCCTTTCACCTCGATAAACATCTCTCTCTCTCTCTCCCCCTCTCCCTCTCTCTCCCGGGCCCCCTTTATGTGTCATACTCTAGGCTCTGTCAAACCTGTCTAACCCCGTCAGAGAGGAGAGGGGAACTGAATGAAAACATTTTTGAAAAGGATGGAGAGAGAGAGAGAGGGGAGGGAGAGAGAGGAAGGAAAGGGGGGGGGAGAGAGAGGGAGAGAGAGAGAGAGGAAAAGGCGAGACAGAGAGACAGAGAGAGAGAGGGAAAAGGACAGAAGAGACAGAGGGAAAACGAGGAAAGGGCCAACTCGAAAACGTTTTTTACAAGGGTTTGAGGGGAGAGAGAGGGGAGAGAGAGGGAGGGGGGAGAGAAGAGAGGGGAGAAGAGATAGGAGAGAGAGAGGACTCGAACTCGAACTCGAAAACTTTTTTTTTAAGGATTGTAGTTTTGGTTCAGTCAAAACCTGTTAACAACCCCCTTTTCTCTAGAGGAGAGAGAGAGAGAAGAAAAGAAGAAGGGAAGAGAGGGGAAAAGAGAAAAGAGAGAAGAGAGAGAGAGAGAGGGAGAGAGAGAGAGAGAGAGAGGGGGAGAGGGAAGGGAGATAAAAAGAGAAGGGGGAGAGAGAGAGGAGAGAGAGAGTGAGAGAGGAGAGAGAGAGAGGAGAAAGAGAGAGGAAGGGGGGAGAGAGAGAAAGAGAGAGAGACGGGGAGAAAGGGAGAGAGAAGAGAGAAGGGGAGAACCCCGGAGAAGAGAAGAGAGAAGGGAGAGAGAAGAAGGAGAGAGAGAGGAGGAGAAGAGGAGGAGGGAGAAAAAAAGAAAGAGAGGAGAGAGAGAAAAGGGGGAGAAGAGAAAAGGGGGAGAAGAAGAAGAGAGAACACCCCCAGGAGAGAGAGAAGAGAAAAAGAGAGAGAGAAGAGAGAAGGGGATAGGGGAGAAAGAAAGAAAAAGGGAGAGGAGGGGGAAGGGAGGGAGAGAAAGGAAAGGAGAGAGGAGAGGAGAGAGAGGGGGGGGAAAAATAGAGAGAGAATGACCCCAAAAAGAAAAGAGAGGGAAAAGAACGTCCGGCATGAACTTTTTCCTCCTCTGTCTCTGTCTCTTCTCTCTCTCTGTCTCGTTGTCTTCCCCTCTCTCTCCCCTCTCTCTCTCTCTCTCTCTCTCTCCTCCCTCTTTTTCTTCCCCGGGGCCCCCGGCGATTTTTAACTCCCCACCCTTTCCCAAAACCGGTCAGCGTCATAACGGGGGGTTTTTATCTGCCGGAGACGGCGGCGGAACAAACGGAAAGACAATCATTGGGAGGGGAAAACAGTTTACCACGCGGAACTCGCCAGTTGCTGCAGCTAGGAGGCTGCTTGAGAACTAAGGTGTGTGCGTTCCTGTGTCAGTGATACGCTGTGCAGATACTTGTGAGCAGGTAAGTCAGTGTGAGGCAATTTGTGCCTAACAAGGTGCGTGTGTTGAGTTACAGTCGCCGTACACGTGGTTTTGAAAAGCCGCATGTATGTTTCAGTTATTCTTTATTTATTTTTGACAGAAATCTTCTTCTTTTTTCTTTCTTTTGTATAAAGGCCGTTTCCTTTCGGTGTTACACGCCGGAGTATCAGTGTTATATCATTATCCTTCATTTCTGTTCAAGTGTCCTGTTCATTTAAACTATGTCAGTCACTGAGCCCCTCGGGGAGGCTGTGGACTGATCCGAGGTTTGAAGATGTCCCTCTGGTGGAGTTTGTGTATCTTTTTATGTACTGGCATGCCGCAGGTGACAGTTACCGTAGGCGGCGACTCAGTCCGGTCTTTGTTGTTGTGTTTGTGTGACGTCTTTCGAGCGCTAACTAACTCCCTTGCGTGTTGATCG
>JABMCL010002744.1:242500-245000 GCA_018857735.1 Alviniconcha marisindica
GACTGTGGGAGAAATTGGGGTACTGACCTACCTGCTGGGTGTGTTTTAGGTGTTGTCCTGTCAGAACATACCCGGACTGTCGCTGGGGATGGTGCTGGGTGTGTGTGGGGAGAGTAACTGGGGTACTGATCTACCCGCTGGGTGTATTTTAGGTGTTGTCCTGTCAGAACATACCCGGACTGTCGCTGGGGATGGTGCTGGGTGTGTGTGGGGAGAGTAACTGGGGTACTGACATACTCGCTGGGTGTGTGTGGGGAGAGTAACTGAGGTACCGATCTACCCGCTGGGTGTGTTTTAGGTGTTGTCCTGTCAAAACATACCCGGACTGTCGCTGGGGATGTTGCTGGGTGTGTGTGGGGAGAGCAACTGGGGTACTGATCTACCCGCTGGGTGTGTTTTAGCTGTTGTCCTGTCAGAACATACCCGGACTGTCGCTGGGGATGTTGCCGGGTGTGTGTGGGAGAGTAACTTGGGTACCGATCTACCCGCTTGGTGTGTTTTAGCTGTTGTCCTATCAGAACATACCCGGACGGTCACTGGGGATGTTGCTGGGTGTGTGGGGAGAGGGCAACTGGGGTACTGACATACTCGCTGGGTGTGTGTGGGGAGAGTAACTGAGGTACCGATCTACCCGCTTGGTGTGTTTTAGGTGCTGGCCTGTCAGAACATACCCGGACTGTCGCTGGGGATGTTGCTGGGTGTGTGTGAGGAGAGTAACTGGGGTATTGATCTACCCGCTTGGTGTGTTTTAGGTGCTGGCCTGTCAGAACATACCCGGACTGTCGCCGAGGATGTTCCTGGGTGTGTGGGGAGAGGGTAACTGGGATACAGACGTCCTCGCTGGGTGTGTTTTAGGTGTTGTCCTGTCAGAACATACCCGGACTATCGCTGTCGATGTTGCTGGATGTGGGTGGGGTGGGGGTTGCGGAGAGTAACTGGGATACCGATCTACCCGCTTGGTGTGTTTTAGGTGTTGGCTTGTCAGAACATACCCAGAATGTCGCTGGGGATGTTGCTGGGGTGTGTGGGAGAGTAACTGCATGAGGTACTGACATATTCGCTGGGTGTGTGTGGGAGAGTAGCTGGGGTACAGATCTACCCGTTAGGTATGTGTGGGAGAGTAGCTGGGGTACGTACATATCGCTGGGTGTGTGTGGGAGAGTAGCTGGGGTACAGATCTACCCGCTAGGTATGTGTGGGAGAGTAACTGGGATACTGACATGTCGCTGGGTGTGGGGAGAGTAACTGAGGTACCGATCTACCTGCTTGGTGTGTTTTAGGTGCTGGCCTGTCAGAACATACCCGGACTGTGGCTGGGGATGTTGCCGGGTGTGTGTGGGGAGAGTAACTGGGGTACTGATCTACCCGCTTGGTGTGTTTTATGTGTTGGCCTGTCAGAACATACCCGTACTGTCGCCGAGGATGTTCCTGGGTGTGTGTGGGAGAGGGTAACTGGGGTACTGACATACTCGCTGGGTGTGTGTGAGGAGAGTAACTGAGGTACCGATCTACCCGCTGGGTGTGTTTTAGGTGTCCTGTCAAAACATACCCAGACTGTCGCCGAGGATGTTGCTGGGTGTGTGTGGTTAGAGTAACTGGGGTACTGATCTACCCGCTTGGTGTGTTTTAGGTGCTGGCCTGTCAGAACATACCCGGACTGTCGCTGGGGATGTTGCTGGGTGTGTGTGGGGAGAGTAACTGAGGTATCGATCTACCCGCTTGGTGCATTTTAGCTGTTGTCCTGTCAGAACATACCCGGACTGTCGCTGGGGATGGTGCTGGGTGTGTGTGGGGAGAGTAACTGGGGTACTGATCTACCCGCTTGGTGTGTTTTAGGTGTTGGCCTGTCAGAACATACCCGGACTGTCGCTGGGGATGGTGCTGGGTGTGTGTGGGGAGAGGGTAACTGGGGTACTGACATACTCGCTGGGTGTGTGTGAGGAGAGTAACTGGGATACCGATCTACCCGCTTGGTGTGTTTTAGGTGCTGGCCTGTCAGAACATACCCGGACTGTCGCTGGGGATGGTGCTGGGTGTGTGTGGGGAGAGTAACTGGGGTACTGATCTACCCGCTTGGTGTGTTTTAGGTGTTGGCCTGTCAGAACATACCCGGACTGTCGCTGGGGATGGTGCGGGGCGGGGTGCGCCAGGCACTGGGGTACGGGGTGGCCGACATGGAGACGGCCTGGCCCGTCGACGAGGACACGCTGTTCGGCATCGGCTCCAACACCAAGGCCTTCGCGGCCGCCACCATGGTCAAACTGATGGTCAGCCTGCCGTTTGAGAAAAGGTGAGGACGTGGTTGTAATCCCTCTGTCTCCGTCTCTGACCGCGCCTGTTATCTGGCCGTGTGTCCGTACATTTGTCTTTGTTCCAGCTGGGCTGTCTGTGTGTCCGTACAGCTGTCTTCGTTCCTGTTGGGCTGAGTCTGTGTGTCTTTCTGTTTGTTCGTTACAGAGAGAGAGAGAGAGAGAGAGAGAGAGAGAGAGAGAGAGAGAGA
>JABMCL010002744.1:267500-270000 GCA_018857735.1 Alviniconcha marisindica
ACACGAATGCTTACTGGAGATATTTATCTGAAACTGCAGTCAGCGAAACAGAAAGCACTGTCAATAAATCAGGCAATACCGACACGAATGCTTACTGGAGATATTTATCTAAAACTGCAGTCAGCGAAAACGGAGGCAGCATCAATACATCGGGCAATACGGACACGGAAGAGGGTGAGACGTGTTGAAGCCAGTTCTCAGCCGAAGTCGTCAGCTCTACGCAGCAAGGCTTCGCTTGTCAAAACAAACGGCACGCAGCAAAAACTCAGACCTCAAGGATGGTACAGCGCCAAACCTGTTGGTTATAATTATGACGAATGGGAGACAGTGTGCAATACGGCGTGCTATGATTATCTTTGTGCATCAGGGAGAGACAACCTTACGAGCAAAGCTGATCCTGAGACGAGTTATTCAGTCGTGCAGATTAGTTGTACTTAAAAGTTCTTTGATCTCTGACTTTCTCTTTCTGTCCGCGCGTGAGCGAGAGCGTGTGTGTGTGTGTGTGTGAGTGTGCGCGCGCGCGCGCGCGTGCATGCATGCGTGTGCGTGCATGCGTGTGTGTGTGTGTGTGTGTGTGTGTGTGTGTTGTGTGTGGTGTGTGTGCGCGCATGCATGTGTGTGTGTGTGTGTGTGTGTGTGTGTGTGTGTGCGCGCGCACGCGCACACACAACGGATAGGAGTTGGAATACGAATCGTGTACCTGGACACGAGTCTGTTCCTAAATGAAACAGTGGCATAAGTCAGAAATTATACATTTCGTCGTTGTCTGTTTGAGATGGTTTACTTTATCAACCCCTTGTTGACAGCCGCATTCCCTTCAACCATCACCATGGTAGGGTACAATGGTGCAGAAATTAAAGTACACCTGTTTTTGAGGATACAGAGTTGTTAAACGGAGGTTCTGATCCCTTTTTTTGATGCGTGTAGTAGCCGGAATATAGTCTCGCATGTTACGACTGCAGCTGAGAATTCTGTGGTTAGTTTCAGCGTTCCTGGCACACCTGACTTGACTTGTGTCGATCCTCTGTTAAGTTAGAAAGTGACTCCGTGTGTCAGGAACAGTGAATCAGACTTTACTTGCGATCTGCTCCAATTTGCTTCGCCATGATATGACCATTGCTGTTGATCTCTCCGCCCCTAGCTCTCTCTCTCTCTCTCTCTCTCTCTGTATACATGCCTCTCCTCTCTCTCTCTCTCTCTCTCTCTCTCTCTCTCTCTCTCTCTCTCTGTATACATGCCTCTCTCTCAGTTTGTTTGCCTGTCTGTCTGTCTGTCTGTTTGTATATATGCCTCTTTCTCATTCAGTCAGTCTGTCTGTCTGTCTGTATGTCTCTGTCTCTCTGTCTCTGTCTGCCTCTCTCTCTCTTCACCCCCCCCCCCCTGTAAGTATCCATATTTGTGTGTATCTATACATGTATGTACTGTGTCTGTATGTACCTCTCCTCTCTCTCTCTTTGTCTCTATCTCTGTCTGTCTGTCTCTCCTTCTGTCCCCCTCTCTTTCTCTCTCCTTCCCTTCTTCTTCTTCTTCTCTCTCTTTGTCTCCGCCCCCTCTCTCTCATCCCTGTCTGTCTGTCTCTCACCCTCTGCCCATCTGTCTGTCTGTCAGTTTGTCTGTCTGTCTGTCCTCTCTCTCTCCCTCCATCTCTCGGAGCCCAGAAGAATGACGTTGATGCGAACAGCTTTCTTACCGGTTTTACCGAAAGCAGACTCCGTGAATCACGCGCAATGATGATTAGACCCGCAATGATGCCACCGAGTTTCGCAATTTCCACTGCCTCAGAATCCATGTAACGCGTGTAAACTGATGGGTAAGTTGATGACCTCGTCGTTGACCGCCTTTGTATAGCGCTGTTACCCGCTCTCGAGCAGACTCACAGCCCTCGCACGTGATTCATGTAAGTCACAAAAATAAAACCAGCCAAGATACACGCCTGCGATTTTCCATGTTGTGTCAACAGTGTTGCAATCTCCACCAATTAAACCGCGGTAAACGTTGGCACGCCTTTGGCCACTAGCTGGAGTGCTTACGTGCTTCCATCATTGCGCACAGTTTAAAGGCCGCACAAAAAAGATTGTGATGCATTTTTGTTTTTAACGACGTGAGCTTGTGAGTACGCCCACGCTTGCTGTCCAGTAAATCAGCTATCACGGTGACGTAGGAGTATTTCAACCAACTAAGCGTGAGTGGGTGTTCCTTCAACCAAAAGCTGAAACAAAGATGGCCGGCTAGCGTTTTGAAACGAGACCAAAGCGCACAAAAAAACTTTAAAAAAAGTTCAAAAGAACACATATTTATGGGACAATAAAGCACATGCACACGTGTTCACTGAACATACCTTCTCAGGCAACAAACAGTTTAGTAACAAACCATTCCCTCCAAAGGGCGTGTGTCTGCCCATGTGGCGGGGTAAGAAGAAGAATGAGAAGAAGAAGAAGAAGGAGGAGGAGGAGGAGGAAAGAGAAGAAGAAGAAGAAGAAGAAGGAGGAGGAGGAGGAAG
>JABMCL010002744.1:277500-282500 GCA_018857735.1 Alviniconcha marisindica
GAGAGAGGGGAGAGGTGTGTGTGTGTGTGTGTGAAAGAGACACAGAGAGAGAGAGAGAGGGTGGGGTTGGTGGGTCGGTGGTTTGTGTGTTAGCTCGTTAGGCGTATCAACGATAGCATGTGCATGTACCCCGTCACGAGGAGCCCACAGAGGTGTGGATAACCTGTAGCCCATGAATCGTAAATGACGATAGGCATCTTTGAAAAACGAAAGCCTCGGAGAGCACACCAGCCTATATTCAACACGGGCAGCATGGAGCAGACAGCACGTGCTATACGAGAGCGCTGATTACGTGACCAGCGTTCCTGTCGCTGCACCGCCCTTAGTTCGTTTGGGTTCCTGGCGCGGCTCTGTGAAGGTATAGACAGTATTTAGTCTGCGAACCGTGCACGATTTGCGATCAAAAGGGGCAGGACTGATTTAGCCACACAGGTGCGATACTGTGTATTGACAAGGCTATGCCTAAGCGTCGGTAGTAATTCCCACATCACGGTACAGAGACAGATCATCGGGTGATTTTTGTTTTATACGATGTCTTTGACCTGAATCTGCATTGACATGGAAAACAATTATTGCGCGCTCAGCAGGGCACACACGCCCCCCAAAACACACACACAACACACACACACACACACACACACACACACACACCCCCCCGGCCCCGCGCGCGCGCGCCACGCACGCACGCATGGGACGCAGGCACTACATACACACACACACACACACATACACCCCACAACACACACCACACACACACGCACGCACGCACGCAAGCACGCACCACGGGACGCACCCCCAAAAAACACACACACCACACACACACCAACCCCCACACACACACACACCCCACACACCGGGAAAACACACAAGGGAAACACACCCACACACAAACAAAACACACACCACACACACACACACACGCCCCGGACGCCCCGCCCGCACGCACGCCCCGCCGCCCCGAAACCCCACACACAAAACACCAAAACACACACACACACACCCCCACACACACACACGAAAAAGCCCCGAACACCCCATAAAACCCACACCCCAACACACAAAAACACACACACCCCAAAGCACGCACGCACGCACGCACGCACGCACGCACGCACGCCCACCCCCCACGCACCACACACACACACACACACACAGGCACGCCCGCACGCACGCACGCACGAACACACAAATACACACACACACACACACGCACGCACGAAAAACACCATAAAAACACACCCACACACACACACGCACGCACCCCACGCCCCACACACACACACACACAAAACACACACACACACACACACACACATACACACGCACCCAAACACACACACGCACACATTCTCTCTACTTGCTGTGTGTCTCCCCATCATTTTTGCTACGATCTCTCATTCTCTCTAACTCCACTCTACCCTCCCCACTCTCTCTTTTTTCTCGCCTCTGTGGCGGGCCCCCCTCCTACTTCTATCTATTTCTCCCCTCCCCCTCGCCCCCCCCCCCCCCTCCCACCCCCCCCTTTTTTACCCTTTTTCCCCTTTAACCCCCTTTGGGACCCCCCCCCCCCCCCACTCTCTTTTTACTATCTATCCCTCCCTTCATCCCCCTCCCATCTCTATAATCCTCCCCCCCCTTCGTCCCCCCCCCCTCCTACCCCCTTTCCCCACTCTCCCTCCCCTTTTCCCCTCGCCCCCCCCCCCCCCCCCCCCCCTACTCTCTGTACTATCTCCCCCCTCCTCCCCCTTCCCCCTCCTACTCTCTATACTATCTCCCCTCCCTCCGCCCCCCCCCCCCTCCTCTCTCCCTTTCTATCTCTCCCTCCATCTCGCCCCCGCTCCTACTCTCTGTTTCTATCTCTCCCTCCCTCTCGCCCCCCACCCCCCTCCTACGTCTGTATATCTCTCCCTCCCTCTCCCCCCCCTTTTCCCATACTCTGTATTCTCTCCCCCCCCTCTCCCCCCCTCCTAATCCCCCTTTAAAACTTCCCTCTCTCTCCCTCCCTCCCTTTTCTCTGTTTTTTTTCTCTTTCCCCCCCTCTCCCCCCCTCCTATCTCTGTACTATCTCTCCCCCCCCTCTCCCCCCCCCCATTCCCCTGTACTATCTTTCCCCCCCCTCCCCCCCTCCATCTCGTCTATCTCTTCCCCCCCTTCCCCCCCTCCTAACCCCTTTTACTATCTTTTCCCCCCCCCTCCCCCCCCCCTATACTCTGTACTACTCTCCCTCCCTCCCCCCCCCCCCCTATACTCTGTACTATCTCTCCCTCCCTCTCCCCCCCTCCTATACTCTGTACTATTTTCCCCCCCTCTCCCCCCCTCCTATCTCTGTACTATCTCTCCCTCCCTCTCCCCCCCCCATCCCCCTTCTATCTCTCCCTCCCCCCCCCCCCCCCTATCTCTGTACTATTTTTCCCCCCTCCCTCCCCCCCCTCCTTCTCTTACTATCTCTCCCTCCCTTTTCCCCCCCTCCCCTTTCTCTGTATACTCTCCCTCCCCCTCCCCCCCTCCTATACTCTGTAATTCTCTCCCTCCCCCTCCCCCCCTTTCCCATACTCTGTACTATCTCTCCCTCCCCTCTCCCTCCCCCCCCCCTTTTACTCCAAAATGTCTTTCCTTCCCTTTTCCCCCCCCCCCCCTACTCTCTGTACTTTTTCCTCCCTTCCTCCCCCCCCTCCCCCCCACCCCCCCCCCCTACCCCTCTGTACTATTTTCCCTTCCTCCCTCCCCCCCCCCCCCCCCCTACTCTCTGTACTACTCCCCCCTTTCCCCCCCTCTCCCCCCCCCTACTCTCGGTATATCTCTCCCTTTTCCCCCTTAAAGAACCCCCCCCCCCCCTTTCGGGGTACTTCCCCCTTTCCAATTTTTTCCCCCCACCCCTACCCTCTGTATTTTCCCCCATTGTTCCCCCCCCCCTACTCTCTGTATATCTCCCCTTCCCCCCCTCTCGCCCCCCCCCCCCCCCCCCTACTCTCTGAAACTATCTCCCCCTTTCCTCCCTCTCCCCCCCCCCCCCCCTCCTCCCACTTCCCATTCCTTTTTTCCTCCCTCTCCCCCCCCCCCCCCCTACTTCTGTAAATCTCCCCCCCCTCTCGCCCCCCCCCCCCCCCTCCTACTCTTTTTCTCCCCCTGCCCCCCTCTCCCCCCCCCCCTCCAAATCTCTGTACTATTCCCCCTTTGCCCCATCTCGCCCCCCCCCCCTACTCTCTGTACATTCCCCTTCCCCTCCCCCCTTTCTCCCCCCCCCCCCCCCCTTCCCTCCCCTGTACTATCTCTCCCTCCCCCATCTCCCCCCCCCCCCCTTACTCCTCCCCCTTCCCCCCCCTCCCTCCCTTCGCCCCCCCCCCCCTCCTACCCCCCCCAATCTTCCTCCCCCCCCCTCTCGCCCCCCCCCCCTCCAAACTTTCTGTAAATCTCTCCCTCCCTCCATCTCCCCCCCCCCCCCTCCACCCCCCTTTTTTTCTCTCTCCCTCCACCCTCGCCCCCCCACCCTCTGTACTATCTCTCCCTCCCCCCCTATCGCCCCCCCCCTTTTACTCTCGGTCCATCCTCCCCCCTCCTTCTCGCCCCCGCCGCTCCTACCCTCTGTACTTTTCTCTCCCCCCCCCCTCTCCCCCCCCCCCCCCAAACTCTCTGTACAATCCCCTTCCCCCCCCCCTACCTTTTGTACTATCTCTCCTTCCTCTCGCCCCCCCCCCCCCCCAGCCTCTGTACAATCTCCCCTGCCCCCCTCTGGGCCCCCCCCCCCCCCACCTCTGTACTATCTCCCCCCTCCCCCCCCCCCCCGCCCCCCCCCCTCCTCCCCCTTCAATCTCCCCCCTCCCCCCTCTGGGGCCCCCCCTCCTACTCTCGTCCAATCTCTCCCTCCCCCCCCCAAATCTTTTTACTTCTCTTTTTTTCCTCTCTTTCCCCCCCCCCACCCTCTGTCTTTTCTCCCCTCCCTCTCCCCCCACCCCCCTCTCTTCTTTTCCCCCCCCTCTCCCCCCACCCCCCCCCCCCTACCCCTTTTCTCTCTCCCTCCCTTTCCCTTTTCCCCCCCCCCCCTACCCTCTGACAATCTCTCCCTGCCTCCCTCTCGCCCCCCCCCCCCCTACCCTCGTACAATCTCTCCCCTGCCCCCTCCCCCCCCCCTTACCCCTGTACTACTCTCCCTCCCTCCCCTCGCCCCCCCCCCCGCCCCCCCCTCTTACAATCTCCCCTGCCCCCCTCTCCCCCCCCCTCCCCCCACCTCCCCCCCCCTGCCCCCCCACTCCCCCCCAAAACCCCTTAAAAAATCTCTCCCTCCCCCTCCCTCTCCCCCCCCCTCCCCTCTGAAACAATCCCCCCTCCCTCCCTCTGGGCCCCCCCCCCTCCTACCCCTGTAAAAATCCTCCCCCCCTCCATCTGGGCCCCCCCCCCCTCCCTTCTCTGTACTATCTCTCCCTCCCTCTGGGGCCCCCCCCCCCCCACCCTCTGTTCAATCCCTCCCTCCCTCTCGCCCCCCCCCCCCCCCCCCTCTGTTCAATCCCTCCCCCCCTCTCGCCCCCCCGTTCCTTTTCCTCTCAGTCTTTTCCTCCTGTCTTTCATCCCCTCCTCTTGCCTTGCCTTCTTTCTGCTCTCCTTCAGTTTATTTTACGAGAGTAAAAAAAGGATTATTGGCATTAGCATTCTCCGAAGAAAGATGCTGTCTTGGGGAGAATATGTTGGCCTGGTTATTAACAACAAAGCAGTCGATGAGATAGACATTGGAACAGCTTGAAGAAACACACACACGGAAATGATTAAAACAACATGCCCCCCCCCCCCCCCCCCCCCCTCCCCACCCCCCACCAAAAAAAGTGCATTCTTGGATATGTTGCAAGAATGCAGCCTTCAAGAACGTCGAACCTGTTTATTTGATTCCCAGGCGAGAGACTGCTTATTGAGTTACCAAAGATTCTGGGACAACAAAGGCCAAAGACTGAACAATCGCTATTTTATGTTAGAAGAAATAGATAATACAACCTGTTTAGAATGTTCGAACA
>JABMCL010002744.1:285000-290000 GCA_018857735.1 Alviniconcha marisindica
GGGCTATGAAAGGTTACAGTCACTCACTGAGAATCACATGCGACGTGAGAGCAGAAACTGAACAGCGCTATACAAACAAATGTTTCGTTGACAGATTAATTCATTGACGAATACTTTATGTAACGTAACGGAAAAGAGTATTCATCGGGCGCTTACACAAAACGTGAAGTCCGAAGCGCCCAATACACACACACACACACACACACACACACACACACACACACACACACACACACACACACACACACACATACACACACGTGCACGCACGCACGCACACCCACCCACGCACGCACGCACCCACGCACGCACACACACACACACACACACACACACACACACACACACACAAAACATACACACACACACACACATACACACACACACACACACACAACACACACACACACACACACACACAACACCACACACACCACACACACACACATACCGCGCACGCACGCACGCAACAAGCAAGCACGCACGCACGCACACACACACACACACACACACACACACACACACACACACACACACACACACACATACACACACACACATATACACACACACACACACACGTTTTTATGCTCTTATTTACTTGTTTATATATGGTCTAACTGAATGCGGAATGAATACTTTGTGAGAGGGTTTAAGACATGAATATAATAACAGCCTGTCCCTTTCAGTCGGGCTTTCCGTGTTGAATATCGTTTTCACTCTTTAATTTATGCTGCCTTCCAGATTTTCCTTCAGCACTCCACTGGCGGACATTCTGGATGACTTCCGGTTGCCGGACGACATGCGCACTGCCGAAACCACCCTAATGGACGTCCTCAGTCACCGAACCGGGCTGGGCTCCGCTGACCTGGGCTTCTTTGCTGGCTACCCCCTCAACATGACCTCCCAGGATATGTGCAGGTAAAGGCCTGTCTGTCTGTCTGTCTGTCTGTCTGTCTGTCTCTCTCTCTCTCTCTCTCTCTGTCTCTCTCTCTCTCTCTCTCTCTCTCTTCTCTCAACCTCAGTTGCATGCAGGCCTTAATGTTTTCTCTTCTTTCTCTCTTCTCTTCGTCTTCCCCCCCCCCCCTTCTCTCCCCTTTTTCTGTGGTTCATCAGGCCTTCTTCACTGGTTCTTTCTTTTGAGACTGTATTACGCTTCTCCAAATTCTCGGAGCCCAGAGGTGGTCTGAATAGGGAGGTGGAGCTGGCCGCTCATTAATAATAATAATAATAATAATAATAATAATAATAATAATAAATTGTATTTATAACGCGCCTGTCACAGTTCTAAAACGAACTCCAGGCACAGTACAGGGTCACATCAGACTCACAACACATAGCTTAGAAATACATGCATGAAGAAACAGAATCTAGGTAATACAGTAGCATATGACAAGGCAATGATTTTGAACGAGTGATAAAAGTCGATTCCATTAATATAACTGTATCATGATGCTTAAATCAAGATGAGGCAATATTTTACACATAGGGAGCGAGACAATTGTAAAGGAACAATGGACAATCAATCAAACAGCCTACACGGAAAAGCATCGGTGTAATTTTCATTAAATTAAAATACGACCCAAACACGAAAAGGTTCAAACGAACGCTTATTTATTTTAACACGGACACACAGTATGCACATTTTCGGGGAACTCCCCTTTATCAAGCTTTGAAACGCTAGCTGTCACTCTGTTTGATTTTTTTAAATTAAAACAAAAAATACATTGACGTTATTGTCGTCTCTGTTGCTTCTGTATCGTGCGCTTCTGGATCATGATGGGTGAATGCGCTTATTAGAATTATTTTTTAAACTGGAAATACACTTTTACCTTTTATTACATTGATATTGACACTGACATGAACTGGAACGATTCTGTGTTGCACCAGACGCTTGCAGTTTCTGCCCAAGGTCGTCCCGTTTCGCACAGCCTGGTACTACAGTAACACGATGCTCATCTTCGTGTCGCGGATCTGCGAGGTGAAGACGGGCAAGGGATGGGCAGAGGTGGTGGCGGAATCCTTCTGGCAGCCTCTCCAGATGAACAGCACCGTCATGGCGCCCCACGCGCTGTCCCTTGACAACGTGGCTCGGCCCTACATTCTGCGCATGGCTGTGGACGACATGTTTGTCGAGCAAGATGCGAGACTGTTTGAGTACGTCAATCACTGTTCTGTTATATGTCAGTTCACAGCAAGGTGATATTGGACAACAAACAAACAAACAATGACAACATAAGTACGTTCGAATTACAACATCAGTGATCGTTAAAATTAATTATTGAAATAAAAAATAAAAAAGGATTTCCACACTTGTGTTGCCGACAGTATCAAGTAAACATGGTGCTTAACGTCCACAGAAACCATAAGGCTTATTAGGGACGGGGAGAAGGTGGGGGTATGGAGGTGGGGGGAGAGGGAGATTATATACATATCGCTACACTGTCATCACCAGAATGACCTGCATTAAGATAGGCAGCGATGCGAGCCATTTTAATGTTTCATTAATTGTGATGGACAAAGTCACAAGACCGTGTCCACAAACCACAACTTTTGAAGAGAAAGGAGAGCCGAATATCGAACCGAGGTCCTTCCGTTCACCAGCCTACCGCATTACCGCTGGGCCAAACCGGCTCTCAAAGACAGTGTCTGAAATAGAGGGTATTATATGGCACACGGGGCATCCTTTTTTGAGGATGTACCTCTGGTGGAGTTTATGCTACCTTGCATTTACTCGCATGCCAGGTGAGAGTTACCGTAGGCGGTGACGCCTTTGTTGTTGTGTTTGTGTGACGATTTTATAGCGTTTATTAACTCATTTGTTTGTTGCTTCTGCACAGGCGGTCTGGTCTTTCGTTCTGTTTCCGCTTCTGACTTTCCGTTACATATTACGCTAGGCTACACATTAAAAACAAAGGTGGCACGGTCTTCTTAGCGTAGCTGTACTTGAAAAACTGTAATGAGGATTGTGATAAGGGATTGTGCTCGGTATCTCAATGCTGCATCCTTTACACTCCTTCCAACGTGGCTGTAGGACATCTAGCCTTCCGATGCAAGAAACGTTGTCTGTCACTCCAAAACGCTTTGCGCCTTTTTGTTGTATAGGATGCAGTGTTTTGCTATGAAACTAAATTGGAGCGATAAATAAATATCCTCCATTATGTTGATAAAGCACAGCTACTAGTCGCAGCTCTTTGCCGCGAAAAGAAGAAAAAAGAACACACACACACACACACACACACACACACACACACACACACACACACACACACACACACACACACACACACACACACATACACGCACGCACGCACGCACGCGCGCGCGCGCACACGCACTCACTCACGCAGCCACATACGCTTAATTATACACACACACTCACACATGCGCAGTCCCAATTATATCACTAATCAGTTGCATATCGTCGGTGACCGATTAACTAAATTTTTCCCGGTTTTCGGATTTTTACACACTTTTAAATACCTAATTTATTTATACACCTGTGAAAACCTCGGAACACTAGGGAAAATATTTTTGGGTGAAATCGGGGTTAGAAATAACTAGTAAAACCTCGTAAGTCGTTTGTGGCGGGAGGCTAAACCAATATGACACGTAAGTCGAGTTACGAGGTATTCTCGCTAACGTTTTGGCGAATGAAAACCTCTTATGACGACTTGCGAGCTTTTCCGTGCTACAAAATATCCGGAAACTACGTCACTTTCCACGCCTTACGAGGTTTTTGACTCTTCATCGAGACATCTTCTCGAGCGAAGGACGCGTGTGGAATCTGTTCGGGTAATAGCTGATATGTTAGCACGCAGCTGTATGATGACTAGATTAGTATGTTAAAATTATGAATGTGTAGTATGCAGCTTAATTACTCAAAAGAAGCGATTGATTCAGAATTTGATTTATTTGAAATCATCACCGAGTGTCTGAGTTTATTGTAGCAGGCCAAGCCAGTCTGATACCTCGGTCAAAGGTATCGTTCTGAACTCCCACTGTTAGCAGTATTTCAGACATCAAGAGGTCTCGGCATTACAGACGGTTCCAGACGAAAGTCTACATAAAGATAACCAGCTTCTTTGCTTTGAAACGAACACAATTAATTTTTGTTTGGACACTACAGTCATAAACCGGACAGGGCATACTGTTTCAAATCTGTTTAATTTCGTTTACATTTTTATTTTTTTAATTGCTAGAAAGTCAATTTGGACCAATCGTTTAGTACAAAAACCACGTGTCTGCAATTTGTAGCAAAATATCATGCCTAGTTAGTGTTGTTTTGATGTGAAATCATACAACAGACGTTCATGCTTGCAACCGCGCTTTTGTTAAAGAATCTGGTTGTTTTGACTACATCTGATCGTTCAAGTGGTATGTTTTGATTATGCGATAAATCCTCGTAAGTCTTCATTATGGATCACGTGTTAAGGATAGAAAGCACGTATCTTAATTTTCTAGCAAAAATCGTTCATAACTTACTCTTTTCCTCCAAGAAAAATCATAACAAAAAACGTAAGTACTTACGATTGTGCATGTGTTAAAAATTCGATATATTTCGATTAAAACTGAATTTTTAAAACAGTTTTTTGTTTTTCTCAAAACCGAAAAAAAAAATGAGTTACGAGGTTTTAAACGGTCACCAACGATATAACCTTCTGCCCCCACCCACCCCAACAGTCCCCCCACACACATACACATTGTTTGCACACATCTGATCACATATCATAACGATCAATATACACACATCTACACAACCACACACACACACACACACACACACACACACACACACACACACACACACACACACACACACACACACCACACACACACACACCACACCACACACACACAACACACACACACACCACACACACACACCACCACCACACACACACACACACACACACACACACACACACACACACCAAAACACAAACAAAACCCAACCAACATCTACATTTGGTTTCCTTGCCATTCCAGCATCCACCCCC
>JABMCL010002744.1:295000-300000 GCA_018857735.1 Alviniconcha marisindica
GTCGCACACACACAGACACACACGCGCGCACGCACGCACACACACACACACACACACACACACACACACACCACACACACACACACACACACACACACACACACACACACACACACAACACACACGCCGCACGCACGCACGCACGCACGCACACACACACACACACACACACACACACACACACACGCGCGCGCACGCACGCACGCACGCACACACACAAACACACACACAGATACACACGCGTGCACGCACGCACGCACGCACGCACACACACACACACACACGCACACACACACACACACACACGCACGCACGCACGAACGCACGCACGCACGCACGCACGCACACGCACGCATACACATGTGACTTTTGGAGTTTGTAAATAATATTTCACGTAAGTGTGTGCATGGGAAAGTGCGACCATGTTTTTTTTAAGATAAATTTTCATTGCTTTATTCCTTGCACCGTCAATGCACTTTTTGTTCCTTGCCTAGTTCAATGTTCTTTTAAAATGAATTCTCTTATTCAGTGTCGTGCGTGCTTTGTCACACGTCCTTCCTTTGGACACTTTGGAATTTATTATGTCTCATATTTCTGGTGATACGAGACATAAAGTGTCGTACCTGCGATCTAACCGTAAAGTGTCCTATCTACGATCAACATGGTGATTTTAGTCATGACTTTTAATGGTTTAATGACTCGATTAGCCTGAATTTAAGGTTGTGAGGAAAAAAGAAAGAAAAAAGAAGGTACGAAGCATGTTGTAACAAGTACAGTTCATCGTTGTCTATGGTCTTTTTTTTTTTTCCTTCTTCTTCTATGAACTGTTTTAGACATCCATTGTTTTGTTGCATTCCCTGTTCATGAAGAGGTTTTGTTTTTTACTTGCATGAAATTTTGCTCCAACTGATGTTTTTAAATCGAATGTTTTGTTCGTTTTTGGAACTGACGCCGACAAAGGAAATATTATACACTCTTTTTTCCTGCCTGTCTAAACATCTCGTGTTTTTTTTAATTAGTTCATTGTCTTCGGACTAAGAAGCGTTTGACCGACTGGTTAAGGTGTTCTTGTGACCGATTGATTAGGGTAGTGTTGTGACCGATAATCTTGTGACCGAATGATTAAGGAAGTGTTGTGACCGATTGGTTAAAGTAGTGTTGCGGCCGACTGCTTAAATCAGTCTTTTGACCAACTGGTTAACGTAGTGTTGTGACCGACCGACTAGTTAAGGTAGCGTTGTGACCGATTAGTTACGGTAGTGTTGTGACTGATTGGTTACGGTAGCGATGTGACCGACTGGTTACGGTAGTGTTGTAACCATTGGTTACTGTGATGATATGACCTACTGGTTACGGTAGTGTGACCGATTGGTTACGGTAGTGATGTGACCGACTGGTTAGGATAGTGTTGTGACCGATTGGTTAAGGTATTGTGACCGATTAGCTACGATAGTGTTGTGATCGAGTAGATAAGGTAGTGTTGTAACCAGCTGGTTAAGTCAGTGTTGTAACCGACTGGTTAAGGCAGTGTTGTAACTGACTGGTTAAGGTAGTGTTGCGACCGATTGGTTACGGTAGCGATGTGACCAGTCGGTTAAAGTAGCGTTGCGACCGATTGGTTACGGTAGCGATGTGACCAGTTGGTTAAAGTAGTGTTGCGACCGATTGGTTACCGTAGCGATGTGACCAGTTGGTTAAAGTAGTGTTGTGACCGATTGGTTACGGTTGGTTACGATTGGTTACGGTAGCGATGTGACCAGTCGGTTAAAGTAGTGTTGCGACCGATTGGTTACGGTAACGATGTGACCAGTTGGTTAAAGTAGTGTTGCGACCGATTTGTTACGGTAGCGATGTGACCAGTTGGTTAAAGTAGTGTTGCGACCGATTGGTTACAGTAGCGATGTGACCAGTTGGTTAAAGTAGTGTTGCGACCGATTGGTTACGGTAGCGATGTGACCAGTTGGTTAAAGTAGTGTTGCGACCGATTGGTTACGGTAGCGATGTGACCAGTTGGTTAAAGTAGTGTTGCGACCGATTGGTTACGGTAGCGATGTGACCAGTTGGTTAAAGTAGTGTTGCGACCGATTGGTGACGGTAGTGATGTGACCAGTTGGTTAAAGTAGTGTTGCGACCGATTGGTTACGGTAGTGGCTTGACCTAATAGTTTTGTGACCTTTTGGTTATGGTAGTGTTGTGACCGACATGTTATGGTAGTGTTGTGACCGACATGTTATGGTAGTGTTGTGACCGACATGTTATGGTAGTGTTGTGACCGACATGTTATGGTAGTGTTGTGACCGACTTGTGATGGTAGTGTTGTGACCGACTTGTGATGATAGTGTTGTGACCGACTTGTGATGGTAGTGTTGTGACCGACTTGTTATGGTAGTGTTGTGACCGGCTGGGAAAGGTGCTGTTGTAACCGACTGGTTAAGGTAGCGTTGGGATCGATTGGTTAAGTCAGTGGTGTCACCGACTGATTAAGATACATCGCCGGTATGATCGAAGACTTCGCTCAACACGACTTGTTAAGCATCTCTTGGCAGCCCAAGAGTTGTGGGAACAGGGAGGTGATCTGGGCTCTCACGCAGAGAGTTGGACAGGCTTTTGCTTCAGTTGTTCTCAACAGCTGGGTTTTTTTGGTTGTTTTTTGGACAACGTCTTTGTGACCTTGTTCCTCGCAACCGTTGAAAGAGCAAGCTGCAAAGTGCACAGTCATGTTGCTTTGCATTGGCGAGTTCCCTATCACTATGACACCTGTTATTCTAGAGGTGGTGGTTTTTCCTGTTTTTGCGGAGAGACTGGAACGAGCTATTTATAGGTCCCCGGTCCCCCGCTCTCTCCCTTGTCCCTAATAAACAGCATGTGGTCTTTGTGCACGTGAAGTCCCAACCATCACTCAGTCTAAGTACTGGGCTCTCTCTCTCTCTCTCTCTCCTCTCTCTCTCTCTCTCTCCTCTCTCTCTCTCTCTCTCTCTCTCTCTCCTCTCTGCCTCCTCTCTCTCTCTCTCTCTCTCTCCCTCTCTCCTCTCTCTCTCTCTCCCTCTCTCTCTCTCTCCCCTCTCTCCTCTCTCCTCCCTCTCCCTCTCTCTCTCTCTCTCACACACACACACAACTTCATGAATACTGTCTCAAGCTCTTCTTCTCCCCTTTTCATGTCCTCTCCCTCTCTCTCTCTCTCTCACACACACACACCACCACAACACACACCACCACACACACACCACACACTCATGATGTCTCACGATACTTCTATCACCACACACACACACACACACACACACACACACACACACACACACACACACACACACACACACACACACACACACACACACACAACACACACACACACACAACTTCATGATGTCTCAGCGATATCTTGTCTATGTGATCTCTCTCTCTCTCTCTCTCTCTCTCTCTCTCTCTCTCTCTCTCTCTCTCTCTCACACACACACACACACACACACACACACACACACACACACACACACACACACACACACACACACAAAACTTCGTGATGTCTACAAGGCGTCGTGTCTACATGGTCGAAGGTACTTCACGAAGCGCTTTCGATGTATATTAAGAACGGCCTTTATAATCAAAATGCAACGATGGTGTAACTCCAAATAAGCGAATAGTGAATGGTACCACGCTGGTACTTCACAAGCACTCTACTCTTCAGACTGTTCCAGACTGCAACGATTCATGAACTGCACTCTGAGGCTAACATGTAAAGGCGTGTGATATTATGTTGAACCGGTTTCGAGATCAAAAGACTATGCAAGGTCTTGAATAAAAAATAGAGTCTCTCTGTTAATTAAAAAAAAGATGGCCCAAGTGGCGTTCTCCAGTTCAGGCACCCTCTGTGACACAGTTGTATACAGCACACACCTGTGTCGCAGAGTGTTCCTGAAATAGAGGATGCCACTGGGGCCATCCTTTTTTAGGACTGTCCATTTGGTGGAATTTATATTCTTTGTGTTTACTCGCATGCCAGGTGAGAGTTACCGCGAGCGACTTGCTGTTGCGGTTGTGTGAAGTCTTTCGAGCGCCAATTAACTCCCTTGTTTCTTGATTTTGTGGCAAGAGGCGGGAAGAGAGAGAGAGAGACGTAGGTCGCGGAGGAACAATAACAGCGACAAGAACTAAAGACGTGAAGAAGTCCGTTTACAAAGAACCAGTCGCACACAGTGAAAATTGTGACGAATTTTCATAGCATGCTGTAGTCGTAATTAGTCGTTGGGTGTGGTCTGTTTATCATGCATTGTCTTTGTACGCTGCTGATTCAGATGCTGTTATCAAGCTGCATGTCATGTGTGTGTGTGTGTGTGTGTGTGTGTGTGTGTGTGTGTGGGTGTGGGTGCGTGGGTGAGAGAGAGAGAGTGTGTGTGTGTGTGTGTGTGTGTGGGTGTGGTGGTGGGTGTGGAGAGAGAGAGAGAGAGGGATGAGAGAGAGGTGTGTGTGTGTGTGTGTGTGTGTGTGTGTGTGTGTGTGTGTGTGTTGTGTATGTGTGTGTGTGGTGCGTGGGTGTGTGTGGAGAGAGAGAGAGAGAGAGAGAGAGAGAGAGAGAGGAGAGAGAGAGAGAGAGAGAGAGAGAGAGAGAGAGAGAGAGACAGAGAATGTGTGTGTGTGTGTGTGTGTGTGTGTGTGTGTGTGTGTGTGTGTGGTGGTGTGTGTGTAGTGTGGTGGGTGGTGGGTGAGAGAGAGAGAGAGAGGAGAGAGAGAGAGAGTGTGTGTGTGTGTGTGTGTGTGTGTGTGTGTGGTGTGTGTGTGTGTGTGTGTGTGTGTTGTGTGTGTGTGTATGTGTGTGGTGTGGGTGAGAGAGAGAGAGAGAGAGAGAGAGAGAGAGAGAGAGAGAGAGAGAGAGAGAGAGAGAGAGAGAGAGAGAGAGAGAGAGAGAGAGAGAGAGAGAGAGGTTCAAATATATTTGTGCCGTTCATAGAAGATATGTGTGTTTATATAGAATTCCATATTTTTGTGCAGTCGATATTTTT
>JABMCL010002744.1:307500-310000 GCA_018857735.1 Alviniconcha marisindica
TAGTACTGTACAAACAAACAACAACAAAGTTTTAAAAACAACAGCAACAGCAAAAACAACAATCAATCAATCAATCAATCAATGTTTTATTTTATGCCTCTTCACAACGAGGTGATATTAGACACACACACACACACACACACACACACACACACACACACACACACACACACACACACACACACACACACACACACACACACACACACACACACACACACACACACCTCCACCACCACCACCAACAACAACAACATTAGATACAGTTCAACAACCAAAGCCATCAAATATCTTATTCTGCTACAGAAACATCGCTTAAATTAGCAAGCAATTACTTAAAGTACACATAGAATAACAACAGAAAAGTCCTAACACAAACACACACATCAACTCCAGTAAACAGCCTCCAATAAAGCTGTAGATGTTTTTTCTTCTTTCAATGTTGTTTTAGCGTTGTCATGTTTGGTTACTGACAACTTTGGTGTATTTACTGAAATTGCTGTATGCAAATTCTTACGTAGTTGGCGGTCGTATGGCCTGAAACCTTTTTATTTTGTCCATTGTATGTATTTATACATTTCTCTGCAGCTTTTTGTACGGCGAATTGTGCCCTAGATCTTGCTAGGGATCATGCGCCATAGAAATGTCCATTACTATTATTATTATTAGCTCTCTCGGCACGTCAAATCTCGACGAAGATTCCAAACGACAACAGTTTTCGCAGTACTGGGGCCCAGAACGACCATGTCACCTTTCCTCAATACCGCAACATTAACGATCAACACAAGCCCCAGCACCAACACCACCAGAAACACCAGCATTTTGGATGGCTGTAGAACTCTACGATTCGACGGCTTCATTCCTTGGGACAACCCAGACAACATTGTGAGCCTCGAGGTGGAAGCCTTTGCCGAAAGGCTTAAGGGCGCCATTGTTCTGCCCCTCCTGTTTCTGATTGGTGGTCCTGCCAACGTCATCAACATGGCGGTGTTCTACAAGCAGGGACTGCGAGAGAGAATCAACCTGTGTCTCTTCGCCTTGTCTCTGGCTGATGAACTCTATCTCGTATATTGCATGTTCCTCAACGGAGAAAGCATACATGGACAATTTACTAGTTCACCAAGGTATGTCTAACGCGAAGAACTGCAGATTTGTGTTAGCACCTCGAAGAGTCTTCATTTTAATGTAAGAATTACATATGTCAGCTATTACACTGCCTAATTTCCGTATAATTAGCCTGCTGCTATATTTTATATCTAATTGAGCCATAGCTGGAAATCATATTTTACAAGACGAGTCATATGTAACATTGCCATGTGTGATTGTTAAGTGAACGGATATGGTTCAGTCAATATCATTTCTATACAGATAAATCCGTCCAAACGTCAGAGCAGTGTGTGTGTGTGTGTGTGTGTGTGTGTGTGTGTGTGTGTGTGTGTGTGTGTGTGTGTGTGTGTGTGTGTGTGTGTGTGTGTGTTGTGTTGCGCGCGTGGTGTGTGCATTCTGCGTGTGTGTGTGTGTGTGTGTGGTGTGTGTGTGGTGTGTGTGTGGTGTGTGTGTGTGTGTGTGTGTGTGTGTGTGTGTGTGCGTGGTGTGAGTGTGTGGGGTGTGTTGGTTGGGGGGGGGGGGGATTTGCGTAAACTACTAGTTTGTTTAAAACGTAACTTTTGTATTTTCAATGACCGTTCTTTGAGCTCTAAAAATATGTAATATTCAGCCACGGTTTGATCTCTCGAATGAGATAATAAAGCAATCTTGAATCTTGAATCTTTAACGGTTACTAAACATACGACTGTTCTTGCTGCCTGTCGCCCTCCTACATGAGCATCACAGTGCATGGATAACGGATTGCTTTGTCCAGGTACGGGCCGATGGTGGAGTTCATCGTGAACAACAACCTCACGGGTTTCTTCGGCTTCTTGTGGGTGTCCCAGCTCTTATCGGCCATCATCGCCAGTGAGAGGTGTTTCTGTGTGGTCAGTCCGCTCCGCTCGCAGTCCGTCCTGTCCACACGCACCATGGCCGTCGTCATCGTCGTCGTTTTCATCGTCGTCACTGGCCTGTACTTCGTGGTGGCGGTCCGCTACCGTCTGGTGTGTGTGTACGACCCCACCGTTGACGCTGTACTTCAAGATGATCGACGGGGGAGAGTTTTACTACAAGAACAAGGTCCTCGCTTACCTCTGACAAATCTCTAGTCCTCGTGTGTGTGTGTGTGTGTGTGTGTGGTGTGTGTGTGTGTGTGTGTGTGTGTGTGTGTGTGTGTGTGTGTGTGTGTGTGTGTGTGTTGTGTGTGTGTGTGTGTGTGTGTGTGTGTGTGTTAAAGACTTCTCTCACTTACTATCTTTCCTCTTGTTTTTACTTTTGTCATGTTTCTCCCAGATTACCTGCTTTGCATTCATTCTAGTTCTCAGCAACAAAACCTAAGCAATAAAAATCTAACAACAACAGCAACAACAACACAGACACACATAACAACAACAACAACAAAGCAACAGCA
>JABMCL010002744.1:315000-320239 GCA_018857735.1 Alviniconcha marisindica
GGGTGGTGGTGTTGGGGGGAGGGGATGTTGGGGGGGGGGGGGGGGGATGTAGTGAAAGGGTGGGTGATAGTTATTATAATGTGTCACAAAGTATGTGAGGAGATTCTATACAATGTGCTTTGATTACTCTCGAGCGAGTATACGTCATACAGAGTGTACGGCTGTGTTAGTCATACAGAGTGTACGGCTGTATTAGTCATACAGAGTGTACGGCTGTGTTAGTACGCGCATGTGTATTTGTGTGTGTGACATACAGATCAAGTCAAAATAACACTGTGCACGGATACATATATGTGTATATTTGTTTTGGCGAGTGCAAACAAGTGTATATAACTAAACATGATTTAATATCTTTCTAAAAGTTTTGTTGTTGTTGTTGTTGTTGTAATTTATTGATGTAAGCTATCATCTTGAAAATCTGAAGACTATTCTGATGCATCACTTATGTGAAAAGACTTTAAATTTAAAAAAAGGCGATTTAATCATAGGTCCCCACTAAGGCCAGCCTTCCACGTTTCTTGTTGTAAAAACGGTACAGAGACTTTCCCTAAGTTTTCCACTTATCAAAGTGAAAGCATATTTTATATGTCCTTTATTTGGCGTTTCGTATATTAATTGTTTACATATTTGCTAAAATCATGTAATACAAATTGTTTTTAATGTTGACAGTTTTAATGATGGCGGTCTTACCAAATGCTAGTATGCGGCTTTAGCCATGATGTGCATAATGTATCAAGTATTGCTCATGTATTTATCATGCGTTTATGCCTTCGTGAAACATTCGACAGCAGAGACAGAGAGAGACATTCGACAGCAGAGACAGAGAGAGACAGACAGACAGACAGAGACAGAGACAGAGACAGACAGACAGACAGACAGACAGACAGACAGACAGACAGACAGACTGACAGACTGACAGATAGACTGACAGACAGACAGATAGACAGGCAGACAGACAGACAGACAGACATACACAGACACAGAGAGACAGAGACAGAGACAGACAGACAGACAGACAGACAGACACAGACACAGAGACAGAGGCAGAGAGACAGAGACAGACAGACAGAGACGGAGAGAAACAGACAGACGTGCATGCACACACTCAGAGACTGACAGAGATAGCGATAGATTAACAGACACAGACAGAATCAGACACTCAGAGACTGAGATAGACAGGAACAGATTAACCAGAAGAACTGGAAGATGGTCCAGTTGATAGAGGAGCGAAGGGGGAAGATCAGACGCAGGGCATGGTTTAGGTCCAGGACAAGAGAAAATCAAGTAACCCTGTCCATCCCAACTCTCCTCAGCTGTGTGCATGATGCAGGTTGGTGCTGCCCTTCGTGCCAGAGCTGAACACGGGACGCCGCTACCAGAACACCTTCCTCACGGCCTTCTGGCTCCTGGAGATCAACTCCTACATCAACGCCTCCTTCAACATCTTCGTCTACTACAGCATGGGCTCCAGGTGCCGAGAGATGGTGAAAGCACTCTTCTGCACAAGGAGGCTTACTACAAACGCCAGCAGAGAGGAGACTACCGCTATCAGCGCGACCGTGTCCACAAACCCCGATTGAGCACAAAGACAAGGACCTTAAAGTGTTTTGGTCTTCTGACAATGCACAAGCCTGAACCGTTGTGTGTGTGTGTGTGTGTGTGTGTGTGTGTGTGTGTGTGGTGTGTGTGTGTGTGTGTGTGTGTGTATGTATGTGTGTGTGTGTGTGTAGATTTGCCATTGCATCATTAGCTTGTTTTGTTTTGTTTTTGTTGTTGTTTACCCCATTGTGGTGCATTTAATCAAATAGCATGCATCCGTCTGTCCTTTTGTTGTGTACGAAGCCTACTCGTTTCTTCTCACTGTTAACAGTTGTCGTAGGCTCCTCTTGTTTTGCAACAGGACATGCAGTCAGCCGGCTTTTCATCTCCACGAGACACTGGATTTGGTTGAGTCATGTTGTCGCCATCTTGGCTGCGTGTTTCACGTGCTGCTAGACATGGCTGTGTTCTTCTGATCGATGAAAACCACAGTTAGGTCTTCCTGCATCTTGTCACAATCGCTTTCTGACAGGTTAACAGCTGCATATGTTTGCATACAAGAAGCGTGTCTTTGGTTCCCTAGCTATCTTTTACTTGGTTTGCTCAAAGCTGGTAAAGTCATCAGCTGCGAAGGGTAAAGTCAGAATCTGACCTTCAGTTTTCTGTGTCTGCAAAATATGAAAGTTGTTGTTGTTTAAGTGTCGTTTTGTAGCTTGATAAAGGGGATTACCCCGAAAATTCACATGTTGTGTTTTGTTCTAATAAACAGCGTTCTTTTGAACCTTTAGGTGTTTGGATCTGCGAATGGGATTTTCTCTTTCACTGCAAGTTCAGCTTGGACGTTATATAGCAGTTATACGCTATAGCAGTTACAAAATGACTGGCTGCTAAACGAAGAGTGAACACATGATTTGTCCATTCAATGTTCTTTTCCACGCATTAGCTCTGTCTTTGTCGTGAAGGGTGCAAAGTATTTCATTAGCTGTCAATAATACCCAGCAAAATTACGGTTAGGCGTGGTTCCAGTGAAGGCGAACCGGCAATAATGTACGGAGCGAACTTGTGGATTTTTTTTTAACCGCCGGTGACTTTGATCCACAGAGAGAGAGAGAGAGAGAGAGAGAGAGAGAGAGAGAGAGAGAGAGAGAGAGAGAGAGAGAGAGAAAGAAGAAGGGGAAGTCTACAATTATTTCATGCTATCCCTGTTTTAGCTGTACACACACGCACATGCGCGCGCACACACACACACACACATACACACTCTCTCTCTTTCTCTCTCTGTTACACACACACACACACACACACACACACACACACACACACACACACACACACACACACACACACACACACACACACAATGGTTTCAGCTGAAATTAACATTAAACCTGTTTAGCCTGCTGTAAAGATATTGTGGTAAAACGGAAAAGACACAATTAGATGGGCTCCAAAGAAAATTGGAGAGAAAAAACACCCAAAACTCACTCACACAAACACACATATTTATCATTTACGCACGCACACACACACACACACACACACACACACACACACACACACACACACACACACACACACACATGCTTGCACGCACGCACGCACGCACACACGCACGTGCATCCACGAAATATGCTGTTCTTAAAGGACCTGTCCTATTCCAGCAACACTAAAATGTGACCTACAGCTTTCTCTGTCTGCAACATATGTCAGAAATTACGATGTGTATTAAGAGTTAACTGGGTTTTTTTTTGTTTGTTTTTTTCTTTCTTTTTTAAAATTCTGATCTAACGCGCTAAATTCACAAAATGACTATGTCCAAACTTAGACAGACAGACACTCACACACACACACGCCCGCACGCACGCACACACGCACACACGCTCGCACGCACGCAAGCACGCACGCACACACACACACACACACACACACACACACACACACACACACCATTATTGATAGGAATTGGAATTCTGAGATCTTTGCCTCACAGGCAGAATTAATCTTTAACTTCTGCCAAGCGCGCAATGCAGGCCAAATTAATTTACGTCCTCCCCTGTTTGTGGCTATGAGAATTGATCGGAGCGATCGTTCAAACTTGAAAAACAGAAGAACAAAGCCTTTTTTCTTTCAAGAAAAAAAGTCATTAAAATAGTGTGTGTGTCTCTGAGTGTACGTGCGTGCGTGCGTGCGTGTGTGCGTGCGTGCGTGCGTGCGTGCGTGCGTGCGTGTGTGTGTGTGTGTGTGTGTGTGTGTGTGTGTGTGTGTGTGTGTGTGTGCGTGTGTGTATGTGTGTGTGTGTGTGTGTGTTTGCACGTGCGCGCATGTGTATGTGTGTGCTATAAATCTGATCCTGTAAGAAGTGAGGCAACTTGTGATAAAAAGGGAGGAGCAACCTGGCGTTCCATCTACTTCATAGTGTGCCAGGCAAAACCAGAATCAGTGACAGAACAAACAGACTCCGACTGTGATTGCACAAACATTCCTCACCTTCGTCAACACAAAATACTGGAACACAGTAACAGTGTATTCTATATGGACATTGGCGAGCGTTTTCCCACTTGGCACCGTTCTCATGTTTAAACAACGGACCCAAAACAAGATCTAGTCAGTCAATTCTGTTGTACTATAAAAATAAAAATAAAATAAAAAATAAAAATTGTAGCGATTTAACAATTTCTTCCACAGTAATTTTTAAACCACCGATGATGTTCGGTGACAGTTAAATTGAGTAAACAGCAGCCACCGTGGCGTAGTAGGCCTAATCATTATAGAGATTTGGAGTGCGTACATGCTGGAAGGTCGTGGGTTCGAACCCCATCAAGAGCGACGTAGGATTTTTCAGCTGTGACTGGACCTAACCATACTCGGGAGTGCAACGGGCCAAAGCGAAGGCTACAGGGATCACAGAGTCGAGGTGAGTCCACTTCACGGCTCACATGTCGTTAATGGTGATGTTCTAATTGCTTGACCAACACTGCAGGTGTCGCAGTTTCGGGGCGTGCTTACTCAGAGTCAGGTTCATATTCTTTATTCACCGAGATTCACAAGGAAGTGCGGTAAACATGAAAAAGAAGAAAGAAAAAACAAGAAAAAAGAAAAAGAAAAAAAAAATAGGGAAAGACGACACACCCTTTTTTAATTATTAATTAATTAATGTCTTTTCACGTAAGTGATACTGGACTGTCTTTACAATCGTTAAGGTCACAACAGATGTCAGCAAATTACACCAAAACAATAAACAACAGCGACATGCATCTACTTAACATAATTAATAGTATAGACACATCCGCATCAAAGCGTGCGCGCGCACGATCGCACGCACACATACACGTACACACATACGCACACACACACACACACACACACACACACACACACACACACACACACACACACACACAAACTCCTAGATGACGTTACAATTACAGAATATGGTCAATCGTCTAACACAAGACAAATAAAAGTCTAACCCACACACTCGCGAACACGCACGACAGTAGGTGTGGTATGTTGCCCTGTCAAGCAGTCTCTAACCGAACATGTCTCAGCTTCTGTGGCCCTTTCAGAATCAACAAACAAGGGAGTTAATTAGCGCTCGAAATACGTAACACAAGTACAACAACAAAGACCTGAGTCGCCTACGGTAACTCATCTGGCATGCGTGTAAATACAAGGTACATAATTCCACCAGAAGTATATC